>APFE030019262.1:120584-142244 GCA_000404065.3 Pinus taeda
GCAGTGCCCATTTATTTTTATTTTTTTTGGAAATTAGGTATGTTACATTGCTTTAGTCAAATTATACCACCATGAGGATAATGATGATTTCCATTTTAAAGTAACTTAACATGCGTTAATGATAGTTATCCCAATAAAATAACATGCACGGTGGAGGATAATGGTTTTAAGCTCATGACAATAAAGACACATTTTCATTTTAAAGTAACTGCCATAGCTGTTATTGACTTTTTTGAGCCAAGAAAAAAGATTAGAGTAAATACTTATTTAAACGTTCTACATAATTACTTTATACTAAATTTATGAAATTTAAATTTAAATACTCATTTTATTCCATAGTTCAATCCTATCAAATTACAAACCCTACATTTGAATGAGAAAAATCATAAATATTTCATCCAATGTAAATTCAATTCGCAATATGATTTATTCATATTAAGTGAATTTGTAAAACGGTTACAAATTTATATTTTTCTCATGTACTTTATCAACCATTTTCTCTGAACATTTATCGAAAATGTAAAATAAAAATCCAAATATAAATTTGCTCTCTTTATTCTCTCTTTATTTGTTACTATGTTAGTTTATTCATTGGTATACGATACCATATCCCTTCTTGAGGTTCTATTCAGTGAAATAGTGATTCTTACGGCCTAGTCCATCCCTTCATAATTTTCCTTTATAAATTATAAATAAATGTTTTTTATATTGGTAAACTTCAAAATTTATAATTAGTAAAATTTCATTTAATAATTTAATATTTTGGTTGATATACACTAATCATTGTCACTTTCATATGTTCGTTGTCATATAGAAAGTAGAAAATGCTATTGATTAGTATATATCAACCACATTAGTAAATATGATTTTGCTAGTTAAAGATGGTCATTGTTCATCATGTTTGATGATGGTTGATCATGGTTGATCATTGTCAATCACAAATACCCTTTTCATGTTGAACCACAGTTTATCATGATTGAACATAAATATATTTATTGACAATCATGCTTGACCATCCACCTATCAAATGCATGCTTGGAGTGCATTTATACCTATTCAAGTCACAAATTGACTTATACCATTCTAATGGTAAGCTATGTATGGAATCATAATACATACATTTGATTGTTAAATTAATTCTCTCCTTCTCATAATTTACCAATAGCTTTACATTTTTTTTGCTTTGTCTATGCATTTATACCTGTTCAGGTCACGAATTGACTTATACACTTCTAATGGTAAGTTATGTATGGAAACAAAATACATACTTTCAACTATTGATTTAATTCTCTCCTTCTCACGATCTAAGATTAGCTCTACATGTTTTGTTTTGGTTTATCCCTACAAAAGTTGCAGCGATAATTTATGATCCTTTGATTTACCATGGGCATTTAGAATAGAAACTTTAAGAGTGGTCCTTCAATGTTTGGTAGACGGAGTTTCCCTTTTATATGTAACACCCAAAAAAACATTTTATCTCTTCAATCCCATTACAATCTTTTACCGCACAAATCCATGGAAATGTTGTCCTCTATTTTCATTTGAATGTTCTTTTATGAATCTTTGATGTTTTCTCCTATTCAAGAATTGTAATTATATGTTATTCATGAACTTCAAGTGGATGAAAATCAAAATCCTTTCGGAAAGGATATGGTTGAACAAAATGTTGATTGATTCAAAATGCATCCAAAAGTGATAATTTTTGTTTAACCATTTTAGGGTGACGAATTACAATCATCTTCCTAGAATAAATACATATCCAATCAACTAAAATAATCAAAAATATAAATATGTAAAAAATATAAATATTTATGTTCAGTGATGAAAAAAAAAACGACTAATAAGATTAGAAGCATCATTAAAAACAATTTCAACTTTATTTGAGTGGTGAAAGGTGAAATTTATGAGGCCAAAGAAGAATCATATAATTTGGATGCATATCAAATCTAGGTAAAATAAAGAATCCAATGCATCATCTTTACTCAAAAGCATTCATTTTTAGTTCAAGCCATATCTAAACTCTTGCATGGGTCCCTAAGGCTAAATTTCATTTAGCCACGTTAATTCTTCATGATCTCTTTTAACTTCCTTATAGTCCACTTAACCATAACATTAAAACAAAAAATTGATATTGACCCCTCTCCTCGTTGATCTATTACCTACATAGAATATGTGTACACCTAATTTATTTATAGAGTGCTTATCCCTTTTGATATGATACTTGAGTTATTTGAAAATGACTTCTTCTAAACATAAATTGTTCATCTTCATTTTGTAATTACAGATATAATCTTTCTGACCAAGGTAAGAGTTTACTCTATAAAATTGTTTCTCAATACTTAGGCTTACACTACTTAATACATATAAAATTTTATTAGCATATCTATTGTAAATATCATTAAAATATATACCATCTGCTCTCAAAATATTTTCACTATCTTTTGCCACCTTAAAACAACCACCAATTCATTACATAAACAATTTCCCATTTCTTAAGAAACAATATATTCTAAGTAGACTTCAGAATACTTTACTTAAAAATTATATACATTATAATAATTTATTCTAATGTTTTATAAAAATATTATAGAGAGTTATTATTTTATAATTTTTATAAAAATATTATAAAAATTTACCATCATTACACTTGAAAGAATTTATCAACATGTTTTCTCCACATTTTGTTTCAACAACTTAATCTCATCATTTGTCATATCTATAAATATTATTTTTTTAAAAATTATAAAAAAAATGAAATAAGTAAATAACAAAAGAATATGTTATCCATTACTCACTTTCTCACAAGAAAAATGAAAAACTGTAAATCTTTATTTATTAAGAAACTATAAAACAATTTCATTAAAAAAAAAAAACCAAAAATTTCCGTTAGTTCACTTTTTCACTAATAAAAAACATTAAAAAAATGAAACTGTATACCACATTCAATTTTCAAATTATAAATTTAAAGATTTTACTCCTGCTTCTAGAATCACTGTCTATAACATTTACATAATCTGAATTTGTGGAAAAAAAACTCAACAAGTAATGAAGAATATATCACTAGCATTTTACATAGAATTTGGAAGCAAATTCTTAGAATAATAACATTTTATATAAAATTGAAAGCAAGCATATTTTTGCAACAAGAAAAAAGTATTAATCATATCCCCACAAAGCCAATTTTTAGAACATGAAAAAAGTATTAATGATATCATCACAAAAATAATTTGAATGCTAATATATAATTTTAATATATAATTTTACTACCAATTTTATGAACATTATTAATTAAATTCATAATGTGGATGTAAATATTTAATTTTATTACTAATTTTAAAATTAATTAAACTACGTCTATTAATGAGGAAGGCATAGGTTTTCTTTTGCTTAAACTAAGGGACATGTTACTTATTAAGTAAATGCATATACTACTTGTTAACTAAATGATGGTCTAGAGATTGTTTTTACCTAAGTATTGTAGCTAAAATGGTTATAGTCTCAACGTTGTAATGTAAGCTATTCAAAATTGTAACCTAACCTTTTTTTATATTTGTTAAATTCATTCAAATTATCAAACTTATTTTTTTACACTAGAAAAGTAAAATAATCAACAAAAATAAATGTTTGAGTGAATAAATGTTTGAGTTAATAGATAACCACATAAGCATGGGTCCATTCTGAACAAATATGTATCAACCTAGACAAGCTATCTCTCAACTCTCCCAATTTCAATTACTTCCTAAAATATACAAAATAAACATGATTACCAATATCATCGAATATTATGTCATGAAATCTAAACATAAGAATATCATAATAAAATTACTAATTTATCGTCATCAAAAGAAAAATATTTAAAAAATTATTATATACATAATACTTTTTTCAAGCAGATCAAAACATTAAGAAGCAATAATTTCCATGGTTGTTGAAAAATGGGGACATTTGTGACAAGGTTTCTACTAATAAATTAATTAATTTGAAATTAAAGTAAGTCAACTCGAACGACATTCAAATTAAAGTAAGTCTTTTTCTGTTCCATGTTTGAAAACATGTTTCTTCAGCGTTTAATTTACAAAAGAGTACCGACGGATGTTCTTCATTCCTTCACCACCACGGATGTTCTTCATTCCTTCACCACCACCGACGGATCGTCCGTTCAAAGGCAACGAATATTTTGTCAGGTGTGCAGACTTATAAATATTCAAGTGTAGTAAAAGGTATCTGTAAAGTAAAGGTCAGCTCCACAATTTGAGCCTGCAACTCACCGACAACCCAGCTAATAACAAAAATTAGGCGCTGACGACGAAGTTTCCCTTCTGTTCATACAATGCAGGGCTACAACCAGAAGAACTACGATATCAGCCCTTTATGGGGATGCTTTCATGGCAGACGTAGGGTTCTGCAATTTTTAATATTGATGGTGGTGATGATGCATGTATTTGTGGACAGTGGGAACTGTGATTTTGAAATAAATCCCACAAGAGATCAAACAAGTCCAGGGACATCAATAAGAAGGGCGTTGATTGGATCTTCACCACCTGATTGCAAATTAAAATGCGGCGGATGCACTCCCTGTGTGAACGTACTAGTTCCCATCCATCCAGGCACTGTCAATCCACAGAATTCTGAGAACTACTACCCTCAGGTTTGGAGATGTAAATGTAGAAGCAGGCTATACAATCCATGATTTCAGTCATTGTGATGTTATGTTTATTTATTCTACTATTGATCCATTTGGACCATCATATGAAATTTTCTATATGGAAATCTCAATATTCGGACAAGATATGAAGTCCTAGTTAGCATTCTCAATTTTAGTAGAATGTTGTTTTACCATATCTATAAGAGATACACGGATTTACCAAAGGTATATAAAATATCTAGTTTAAAATATTGCCAGACGAGAAGAAGTTCTTCTATATAGCATTCTCATAGTTGATAGAATGTTGTTCTACCCGTTGAGATAGTAGACAGAGTTTTACCTACTTATGGATACACTCATAAGGAACATATAATATTTTCTTTTACAAATACACGTATAAGGAACATGTAAATCTCAATGTTGCAAATACAAACAGGAAAGAACTGTTCATTGATTCACATACTTGGTCGGCAGGGATGAGCCGCAGCATAAAAGTAAATATGGAGAAAAGGTGATCCTCTTGCTATTACTAATATGAAGTGAATTCATATTGATAACGACCTTATAACAGGTATTAATGCTATGTCTAATTTTGAAACAATTGTCTCATATTGTAGAAGAGGTCTTTGCTGGATGGTTTATGTTGTTGTTCAGACACTGCTTCCCACTAACTACTACTGTTGGAAGATATGGTTTTCCCTGCTCTCTTTCTACTGTTCCGTTGTGCTGAGTAATCCTAGCAAACCATTAGACATCCTAGAAAAAGAAAACTAGTATCAATGAGTCATATATGGCATATGACCCAGTGAGCGACTATATTCATGTTCAAGTAAATCCGCGGTATCCATACCTCTCCATCCATCGTACTCTCCCTATTCATAAATAGAGAAATCACCGGCCGAGGTTTTCAAATTTACGAAATATCTCTACTCATATTCTAAAAAAATTCATCCAATTCCTATGGGGCGCCGAGATAACTCGACTAGTATTTCCTAAATAATTCATTTTCCCATGAATTACAGTTGCTATCGCATACCAACCGTTGGAGTTGCTATCTAGCAATTTAGAATGGGTTGAGTTGTCGTTAAATTTTATAAATATTTTAAAATTTCACTGTCAGGAAAATTTGTTAATTCAGAAATAAGTCAAATAATTGATCTCTAAAAGAAACGAGAATACAATCCGCTAGTCAAAAGATAGGTAGAGATCAATCTGCTAGTCAAAAGATAAGTCCAATAATTTATCTCGAGAAGAAGATAGCATACAATAACTGACCTGTCTCGTAAACAATTGAGATATTTAGGAAATCTGGGAGAATGGTTGTGGGTTTTTGGCTTTACACCACTAGAGGTCTGAATTCCAGTTGTTTGCCCGGTTACACGCTAGGAAGTTTGAAACTCTTAAAAACATTGAATCTGACTGGCTACTTTCTTTTCAAGTTCTAATTTTGCTTCTACCTCTCCCAGAGTGTGAATCTAGGCTGTTGGATTTATACCATTGGGGATTTGAACTGCAGCAGTTTACATCGTTATATTCTAACAAAGCCACAATATATAGTTTGAATCTAGGCGGTTGGATTTATACCATTGAGGACTTGAACTCCAGTACTTTACGTCGCTTTATTTTAACAAAGCCACAATATATGGGGTTAGGGTTAGGCTTAGGCTTAGGGAGGGCTTGAACTTAGGTTGTTCGTATAGCTGCACACTCTCCCCACGACCATATAGGGTACTTTAAATTCCTTATTTTTATATGTTTAAACTTACAGACTTGGCTTTCCAAGAAGATTTTACACTGCTTATTTATATAATTACACTTTCCAATCACGCTATGGATTAGTTTAAATATATATTAGGCTAAAACACTATGGATTAGTTTAAATATATATATTAGGCTAAAACGCTCCACGAAGCCTCCGCACCAGCTAGAGGTTAAATTTGGTATTAAGGTCATTAAACTTTATCCTAAACACTGAGCCTAAGCCACAGCAGGACCTTACACACCTCCCCATTCGAACTATAAAATGGTCATTTTGATGTAATAACAACCTTAGAGAACGAGTAGATATGGATTTCAAATAAAATTTCCTTTAAAGTCATTATATCTATGTAAAACGTTTTTCTCCAAAAATCTCGTGTACAAGATATGTCAGTGAAAGGAAAGTCAATATATCTATTTAAAACGTTTTAATGGTCATTTTGATGTAATAACAACCTTAGAGAACGAGTAGATATCGATTTCAAATAAAATTTCCTTTAAAGTCAATACATCTATTTAAAACGTTTTTCTCCAAAAATCTCGTGTACAAGATATGTCAGTGAAAGGAAAGTCAATATATCATTTAAAACGTTTTTCTCCAAAAATCTCGTCTACAAGATATGTGAGTGAAAGGTGAGTTGCTAGTGATAGCATCATGGAAGGATAAATTGCAAGAGATTAGAATGATTTATCTAGATTCATGATGCTTCATTGACTACGGATTTTACAATTTCTCTCTAACGACATATGCTTTTTGAGGAATGAAAATAATGTAATGTAGCTTGCGAGATTGATTAGGTCAAGATGAAAGTTAATAGTTGCTTACGAAATGCCTAAATGTATTTTTTCAAACTATCTTTAAATTTTTGAATTCTCATTGAATTTAATGGTTATGGAATTCACGATTGAAATTACTTAATTAATCTTTATTTTTTTTTAATTAATAAAAGAGTGTTTGTGATTATTCAAGAGAGTACTTGAGTAGATATTTATTGGCAAAAATATTGTTATTGATTAGTGTACAAAGTGCACCCTCCCAAAATGTCCCTAAAAATAACAAGGAGAAAGTTGATAAATAAATTAGGATAATAAGAGAAATATTATAGTAAAGACTTAGAGAGAAATTCTAAGTTGGGTTAAAAGAATAATAACGTATTAGGGACAGAAAAGAGTGCTCTAAAGAAAAAGAAAGATTTTGTGTTAAAATTAAATAAAAAGCCTAATAACTAAGGTACATGGACCCTTAAAGCATGATGTTGCTAATGAAAAATAGGTTGGGAAGGTCTATAATTAAACCACTCACAAACACAAGAAAGATGTTGATTCTTGAAGGAAATAAGGTCTGAGCTCGGTAGGGATTGTTGAAGGCAATTCATGGTTGAGCGAAACATGCTATGTTATAATCCCCTAGCATCTAGTCACTATAGACATGTGTTGTCTTGATTCTACATGTTGATTTGTATAATAGCTTAATGCTTTCATAGTGATGAATTAGACTAAATATTTAATGAAAAAATGAATTATATAAAGCTATGCATGCTTAGGTAACAAAAATTTTGTAATCTCGGTAAACTGTGTGAAATATGTATTATAAATGAGAGTAAACCAGTTAAAGAATCCACTTTACATACCCTTAATAATATTATAAATTAGAAATTAAGTGATGCAGAAGATTTAATGGCAAGAATTATGTATTTATCTTAAATGAAATACAGGTAATAGAATTACTCATAAGTGTAAACTGATAGTGTTTGTTTGGGTATTGTGAGATATCATTTAGTATTTCCTAGAAATTAGGTTATCTATATGTATATATAGAATTCATATATTTATAATATAGATTATATACGTGATATAGATTAGTTTGAATATCAAGAAAGATTCCTAGTAACCAAATGAGGGTGCTTAACAAAATTTATCAATTAAACACAAATCTCATAGAGAACCTGTGAAGTAACATTTTTGATAAGGAAAGATGGAATTTCTCATGTATTCTTGTAAATTAAATAAATTATCTATTCTATTTGTGAAGATAGAAAATTTGATTTTTAATTAGAGTAACTGTCGAAATATACTTATATATATTAAATACATGTATCATTCAAAATTTCCTATAAAGGATTTGAATAATCAAATCCTAAGAAAATCATTACTACGTTGAAAAAAAGGGTTTAATCAATTTGAACATAAAAAAGAAGTATATAGTAGTTCATAGTCTAGATTTTCCATATTAATGTAACAAGGATGGTAAACCAATCATTCGTACTAGTGTATGAATATTATATTAAGATGGTAACAATATTGAATCTAGATGAAGGAAAAGAGAAGCGAGATTCTAATTTATAGGAACATAAAAAATTACAAAAAAAATTGTGACATAAAATTAGAGCTAGAGGGTAATATCTAACTCTAGTTATGGGAAAAAGGAAAATTCTTTCACCATAGTTAAAACAAAAATTCCAAGTTTGTTACAAATATAGATACCATACAAAATTTGAAATGAAAAATACTATAATTAAATCAAACAAAACAATCTATATCTATCTATCTATCTATATCAGGAATGAAAAATAAGATTCTATAGTTCGTTAAGACTTGCGGCCTTTGCATACAAATCGTAACCCTAGTCGGGTTAGGAATCTCACAATAAAGTCTGACTTTGGTTATCACGAAGAAAACCATTCATAAATGCACACCAAGATAAATTTAGGAAGATTTTGAGTGAATTGAAAAATGTAGGCAAAGAAGCGAAAGTCAATTCTAGGACCAAGGTGAACTTTCTTAGTATGAAATGAATAAGAATGTTTCCTTCCATAGGCCATACCTATAAATATTGGTAACCCACAGAGGATTACTATTATTTTTTTGGTAGGTAAGCACCCAAAGGGGGATTTTGAACTAGTGAACTATCACAAGGGATGCCTTAACAATGCACCCATTCACGGTCAATACAAAGCCCCGTAGGCTAAGAGGATTACTATTATTAAGAATGAGGTCGAGAGTCATAAATATAACCATATAAAAAAAAACCTGTAGAATAAAATCATACCTAAAAATGATCCCGAGAATGTCCTCCTTCGTCGAACTATGGAAGCCAATGTAATACCCATGATTATTATATTATTGGAAAAGTAATATTTGAGTATAAGACAATTACAGTGAAAAGTATAGCGAATCAAGATGCTAAAAGGATGATTTATTTGCCTTGGCCATTAATATTCATAGCTAAAATAGACACAAAGTTTCTCTATTAACTAGTATAACATAATGAAGAAAACCTAATTCCGTACAGTAATTATGAAAAATGAGAACGCACTCTTCGAAAAATCCACAGCACATATTGCAAAGAGAAATAGAATGTACCTTACCCAAATGTCCATTAGAACCAAATAATCATAAATTATGAAATTCCAACTCTAGTTGCGCCCTCAGAGCTAGGAGAAGGGTTTAATGTGCAAAACCCAAAACAAAAACCACCAAATGGTATAGAACAAGGAAGTTGGTAGATGAAATAGAAGTTACCTCTTGAAGTTGGGAGATGAAATAGAGGTTACTTCTTGAGTAGAGATTTTCATATAAATTAAATCATTATATTTTTTTTCATCCATCTCAATTATTTTAGAGTGGAAAAAGTGGAGGAATTAATGCTCAGGACCATTTACGTGATGGACCAATTTTGGCCAATTGGGGTTTGAAACCTTCTAGGAGTATTTTGAGGCATGAAATGGAATTTTCGTAGACTAGAATTTTGTTTCCTTAGCCCTTTATTTTCTATTATACACATATAACCTTTCCAACGACGCAAGAATAATGTCAATTGGAGTTTATATGTGAAATTTCTGCCACTTAGAAGTTCACCTTCCTATTTTCACCAACATAATTCAAGAGGATGCCACTTCAAGCCCTATTATTCATGAAATCAGGCTATCCAAGTGATTATAACGTAGAATAGAGTCTATATTGTAAATATGGTTAAATTTGAGGGAGTCCAGTCTATATTGTAAATATTGTTAAATTTGAGGGAGTCAAACCTAACCATTGATAGGCTACTAGGAGGAAAAGGGTTTCTGCTCTTTCAAGTGCATTTGTTCCATAGCAAAGAAAAAATAGGGAAGAGGGATAGGAGATAGAGAACATAAAGAGGATTTGTGCCATGTAATAGCCCATGGGCCAAAGACTATACTTCCTTGTTCTTGTATCAATATTTCTATTCATGAGAAAAAGAGTAGAGCAACCTCACCTTCTAGTTGGGTTTTTCTCCCGAAAGAGTTTCCCAAAGCATATATTTTGTTAGATGTGTGTGTGAGATTTTATTTCGTTGTTCTCTATTTTCTTCGTAATCTGAAATGTAGATGGATGCACTATTAATAGTAAATCTACATATGGAGAAATCTAAAAAAATTACAATATTGTAGAATTCATTTTTGGAATATCAACGACAATTTAGGGGTCAACTATGAATTTGAAACTCTAGGAATCCAAATTTAGGTAGGACTCATGATGTTACAAAAAAAACCTATTGAATCTTCTGCAAGTAAAATATTCTACGAGTAAAATAAAAATACCAGTGAAAACCATTAACATAACAAAGAAAATATAATAAAAACAAGGACATGAAATAACAAGAACTGTACATTTCAAAGATACTAGTAATGAATTAAAGGAGATTATAGCTTTTATTGTAAATGAATGAATAAAAAGTTCAAAAGGTACAATTTTCTGTAGTAAGTACAGTGCCCATTTAATTTTTTTTTGGAAATTAAGTATGTTACATTGCTTCAGTCAAATCATAACACCATGAGGATGATGGTGACTTCCAATTTAAAGTAATTTAACATGCGTTAAGTATGTTACATTGCTTCAGTCAAATCATAACACCATGAGGATGATGGTGACTTCCAATTTAAAGTAATTTAACATGCGTTAATGATAGTTATCTCAAAAAAATAACATGCATGGTTGAGGATAATGGTTTTAAACTCAGGACAATAAAGACACATTTTCATTTTAAAGTAACTGCCATAGCTGTTATTAATTTTTTTAGCCAAGAAAAAATATTATGTAAATACTTTTTTAAAAGTTCTGCATAATTACTTTATACTAAATTTATGAAATTTGAATTTACATACTCATTTTATTCCATAGTTCAATCTTATCAAATTACAAACCCTAAATTTGAATAAGAAAAATCATAAATATTTCATCCAATGTAAATTCAATTCGTAATATGCTTTATTCATATTAAATAAATTTGTAAAACGGTTACAAATTTATATTTTTTTCATGTACTTTATTAACCATTTTCTCTGAAATTTTACCGAAAATGTAAAAAAAGAATCCAAATATAAATTTGCTCTCTTTATTTGTTACTATGTTAGTTTATTAATTGGTATATTTGTTAATATGCTCGTTTATTAATTGGTATATTTGTTACCATGCTAGTTTATTAATTGGTATGTGATACCACATGGCTTCTTGAGGTTCTATTTAGTGAAAAGGTGATTCTTACAGCCGAGTCCATCCCTTCATAATTTTCCTTTAGAGGTGCCATCTAAAAAATAAATTATATTAAATGTTTTTATATCGGTAAACTTCAAAATTTATAATTAGTACAATGATATTTAATAGTTTGGTTGATATGTACTAATCAGTGTTATTTTCATATATTGATTTTCATATCAAAGTGGAAAATTTCATTGATTAGTATATATCAACCACATTAGTAAATATAATTTTGCTAGTTAAAGTCAACATGCAGGGTGGATTCACTGACCATGGTTGCTAAGGGGCATTGATGTTGATCAAGGTTGATGAGCTTTCCCATGGCTAATCTTACATTAATGTTAATGCTAATATTATATCATTGTTACAAAAATGGTTACATTAATGGTTGAGATGGTTGATGTAGTTGACCATGGTTGAACGAGGTTGACCATTATTGACCATTTTCAACCCTAGATATATCAAATGACCATTATAGTTGACCATATTTAATCATAAAGACCTTGGTTAACCATGTTTGACAATTCTAACCATAGTTGACCATGGTTGGTCATTAGGAATCGGTAGAGCATGGAACATTTTAGGTTGACTATGGTTGATGAAAGATGACCATTATTCATCATGTTTGACGATGGTTGATCATGGTTGACCATCGTCGATAAAAAATACCCCTTTCTTGGTTAACCACAGTTTATCATGATTGAACATAAATATATTTATTGACAATTATGCTTGACCATATTCCACAATAGAGAAAAGGTTAGCCATCCTTCACCATTCTAGTGGTAAAGAGCTTGATTGACCATTATGGTTGATGATGGCTGATTGGGAGCAACCAAGGATGACCATGGCTAACCAGAATTGACCATATTCAACCATAGTCCACCATGGTTGATAATGGTTGACCAAATTAAACAATATATACATTCATCATGGTTGAGCATGGTTGACCTTGATCATGATTAGCAATGATTCACCTTGATCATGGTTGAACATATTCATCCATAGAAACCTTGACCATGGTTGAACATATTCAAAAATAGAAACGTTCATCATGGTCGAACATATTCGACAATAGTAATCTTGATCATGGTTGACCATAGTTGGGGATATACAACCATGGTTGATCATGGTTGACCATGTTTAATCCTATTCAACCATAGTTGGTCATGGTTCGAGATCGCTGATCCTGGTTGACATTGGTATATCATTATTGATCATGGTTAATCACGGTTGACCATGGTTAGTTACAGTATACCATAGAGTATTTATTGACCATTATGCTTGACTGTATTCAACCATAGAAACCTTAGTTGACCATGTTTGACCATTATAACCATAGAGATCTTGATTAAGCATTATGGTTGATGATTTCCGATCGCGGTCGACAAATGATGACCATGGTCAACCATATTCAACCATGATTGATCATGGTTGACCAAATTCAACCATACAAACCATGATCATGGTTAATCACGGTTGACTATGGTTAACTATGGTTGATCATGATTGACCATAGAGACATCGATTAACCATTATGCTTGACCATATTCAACGACAGAAACCAATGTTGACCATGTTCGACCATTCTATCCATAGACACCTTGATTGACCATTATGGTTCATCATGGTTGATTGTGGTTGACCAAGGATGACCCAAGTTGACTAATGTTAACGATGTTTGAATTTTATCAACAACGTTTGGCTACAATTGAATATGGTCAAGTTACGTTGACTGAAGACAACTATTAGTTGATAATGTCGACTATTACTAAATATGGTAAACATAGGGTTGACTAAGTGGTGAGAACCAGTATTGCAGCAATCATGCTGCAACTCCTCGGGATTTTTACTTCACTTTTATCAACCCGGTAGTTTGTAACAAACTTGGAAGCGATGGTGCTGTATGCACAAGTACTAGCTCTTATTGCAGGCTGTCACTTGTTCAGCTGGCGCAAGCTCGCTAGGAGCTCCAGCCAACTTCTACGAGTTAACAGAAGAAGCTTTTAACTGTGATGGAAGAAAGCTAACTCTAGAGAGGCTATCCTGATTGCAGAAAGAGAATGAAAACTAAAATGCAACGCAAACCCTAGTTTACCCACTAACCTACTTTTGCAAGAAAAGAGATGGAAACTAATGAAATGAGTGCCATTGACTACAGAAAAGGTAAATTGCACTTATTCAAGCTACTTCTGAAAAGAAATGAGAAGAAATCATCTTTTTGTACTTTTGAGTGTTTTTGTGTGGAATTATTATGCTTGTGATTTATCTCGTTGTGGCTATGTAGAGGTTTGGTGGCAAAGAAAGATGGATTTGGTTTTTGCAAAGGGTAAAGAAGGTGTGGAGAGGTCCTAAGAAACCCCTAGTACCCTTCTGAAGACTTTCATTGTGATCAGACTTCAAAAAATCATTCATAGGAAATTCTAGAGGAAGTTGCAGGGGATTTACAGGAGGTTCTACAAGAGGATCTACAAGAGGAGGCCGAAAGCTGTTTTTGGAGTTTTGAAGGTGGAAAAATGATGGGAAAAGGGAACTGAAGACTAGATGAAGGTGTTAAGGTGTCTAGAACTTGTTGAGGAAGATCATGGATGGAAGTGATGGTTGGACTTGTTCAAATGGCAACAAAGCCGCTTTATGGAAAGAAACTTAGAAATTAGGGCAGATTGGCGAAATGTTGTGAATAAGCTGGGGAATCTATGAGAAGTGAGCTAGTGCTAGCTCTTTTATGGAGGGATGGTGAGTTGGGATGTCCTGCAAGAGATCTGCACATTTACTTATCAAAACTTGACCAAAGAAAGAACTAAAAACAGAGTTTTATTTAGCTTGACCTAATTTCTGACCTACAAATAGAAAAATGTTGAACAATACCTTATGAATAGAAAAGCATGTGAGAGAACTATGGTAAAAGAATTGGAAATAAGCGAAGAATGTGAATCTGAACCAATATCAACTTTTCCAAATCGAGTTATCACACAAGTAGTTGCATGGAAGAGAAAAATCTGTGTTTCTGGTGGCAACATTAGTGCTTTGACCTCAAATCATATTCCTAGGAAGGGAGAAAGGAGATCAGGACCTGTTGTTGTCCTTTTTGGATCATTTTCTGTTACTATAGCAACTTACTTAAGAAACTTGAAACAAAACAACTATACTAACAATTAAAAGCAACCTAATCTAATGAAGTAAAATGAATCTATGCAATAGAAATTAACTCATGAATGGAAGCGAAAGCCTATAAGTACAAAAAGGAGGTGCTGGGAAAATTGGGTTGGTAACTACCCCAAGAGCTTCAGCCCTCTGAAAGAGATCAGTGCTGGCTCAAAACCTGTTTCATCTTCATTATAAAATTAGCAGTTACATCACATAAACTGTTCTCAAAAAGAGCTCAAAAATGAGCTGAGAACAATGCTGAACAAAAGTGCGGAAATATACTAAGAACTAGCTAACCTACTGAGGCTCGAAGCCTTCTTATTTATAAAAATGGGGACTTCCAACAGTCCTCCTAAAATCAAGGAACTTGGCTTCCTAGAACTGAATATAACAACAGTCCTACTTCACTTGCACGATTGCCCCTTAGAATCATCAATGTGGGCCTTTGTACTCCGAGTTTCTGATGGAAGATTCAAGGAAAGGGGTCATTAGTGAAGGCGAAACCCCTCCTACAAATCCTCTTCCTTTTTTTCCTTGAGTTTTGCCTACCATGTGCTCATAAATTCCTTATCGTTTTCCAAAATTGTCCAAAAAATCTACAATAAACACTCATAAGACTACATGGCAAACTTACTATCCCAATTAACTCTATTAGCATAAATATATTCAAAAACATGCAACAAACTAATGAGAATGGTGGATTAAATCGAAATAAGGTGCAGAATGAGCCCATATAGTTACCCATTTCTGGGGCTCATCATCACCCCCCCACTAAATGGGTTGCTCATCCTTTGAGCAACTAATCTAGCTCTTCATCTTTAATAGCTCTAGAAAATTCCCTAACATCCCAAGCCTTTGATGTGATGCCTTCCTCTCTATCTTGGAAACCTGCTTTCCTGTCCACTCCTTCCCATTGTTTCTATTCTTCCTCCTCCTTAACTCCTTCCAATAGTTCTAGCAGTAGTGGAGGATTGAGTTTGAGCCCAATCTAGTTGGCTTTCAAATTTTGCATTGAGTGCTTATACAGGGCACTCTTCTCATGGCTTCCCTCATCCTATTTGGGCAGTGATACTTGTTGATCCTTAGGCTATGAGGCAATGTATTCCACCTTCTCATGCAGGAATGAAGGAAGTCATCACCAAACAATCTCTCCATATCCTCAAAATGAGAAATATCCTATGCTTGCTTGTCAACATAGTCAGGAAGAACTTGAGGATTAGCTACAAGGTGTTGGTGGGCATAGATGAGGGCTAAGGTTTCTTCTTGTTGGGATCTAATCAGCAGGGGTTCACTCAACTTTTTTGTCATCATTTTCTGAATTTCCACTACTCTCTTCTCTTCATGGATCATCCAAGAAGCCATAGCAATTAACTGTAAATCTCCTAATGCAGCTTTTTGATCCCATAAATTCATGTCAGTGAGTACCATGTTCTGTGGGTAAAATTCAGCGAACTTTGCTTTATCCTCAGTTGAGTTGTGATCACATAAATGCCTAAATTGGACATAATCTTGAAATGGTATTGTGCCCCTTTGGGCCAGTGTTTTAATCTAAAGTGGGAGCCACTGGTCTTTGAGGTACAGTGCATATGATTTGGCTGGATGCCTGCACTGTAATGCCTCGATTGCCTAGCTGGCCATGCAGGCTAACTGGGCTTCCTTTTCCTATAGCTGCCTTTTCAAAATCAACACTTCAGTTGCTATCAAGGATTCTTTTTCTTGTTGTTATTTCATTAGTGTCTCACTATCTATCTGTGCTTCTCCTTCTTGTTGTTGTTTCTCTGTTGCTTCACTATCTGCATAGGATCCCTCTTTCTGTTGCTATCCTTTCAGAGTTGGCAGCTCATTTCCTCCTTGAGGTTCCCTTTATTGTAGCTGCTTTTTTAATAATCCATTTTCTTCTTGCAGTTGAGCACTTCTGATGCTCTCGGTATGCCTTACCATGCTCAATTCTCTACTCGTCTCTCTCAACTTGTTTTCCATGTGTCCTATACCTTCAACCCCTTTGGATTTTTCAATCTGCATCCAGGTGTGGTTCTGGACTCTTTCCTTTTCCAGTTTGAAGAAAAGCAGCATTGCAAATTTTTGTGGGATGATATTCCCACCCTGTAGAAGATTGTAATAAGAGCCTAATTTAGGCTGAGGTCCAAGCTCTGGTATTTATTTTTCCCTACCTTCCTCTTGGGATGTTCTTTTTCCTTCATTTCCAGTTTCTCAGTCTCTTTGAGTTTAGCCAATGTCTCCTGTAGAGAGGTTTGTGCCTCATGTAGGACTACTTTAGAGTCCATTAATTTGATCCTTTCCTTCCAGGTGGAGGTCTTAGGACTCCATCTCTCGTAGGTGATGGAGATTTTGGAGGGAGATTCCTCCTTTGTCATAGTAGGTGCATCCTCAATGATAATAGGTTCTTTCGAAGGTGGTTGGGGCTTGCCCACCTTAATTCTGGTGCTCCTTCGAGCTTGGAAATACATCGATGTCTGTCTTTTCATTTTCCCCTTTTGCTTAGCTGGAGTGCTTAGTCCAGTAAGAACAGCTACCGCTTCCCTTTGCTAGTGTCTCAGAGGACACTTCTTATCGCGGTTTTTCTTCTTCATCCTCTTCAATTTTTCTTGTGTTTGTTGTTTCTGGTGGAGTTTTCTCATTTTCTTGCTGAGTTTTCGCCCTTCCTGTGGCAGTCTTTTTTTGAGTTGTACTGGGCTTGTTCTACTCAGCTATTGTCCTCTTCCTCTTCTCTGCTTTTGATGCTATTTTCTTCTCTGCTGTAGGTTCAACTGTGGTTTTGTCATTTTTCTCCTCTTCTCTCTGTTTTTCTTATTTTTCTTCTTCTAATTGAATATTTTGTGCTTCCCCATGGATTTACTTTTCAAGTTCCTCCTTCTGCTCCTCCTCTTCACTACCAGATGGGCTAAGGTCATCAGTGAGATTTTTTATGTCATCTTCTCTAGTCATGTTCCTCAAAATTTCCCAGGCTATAGGGATGGTGTATGTGTTAAGGGGATCCTCTACCAACAATTTAATGAGCCCATGGTGGGCCAGTTGGTCTGGTTTGGTGCCACACTCTATCAAGGACTCGAGGAGAAAATATGGCAGACTGTGTTTTTTAGATGCAAGTAGGTCCATTCCATATCTTAGTGCATGCAATAATTTGAAATGATAACCATAGACTATACTGTATCTTCCTTCACAGGAGATATATTTCATGATCTGGTAGCTGACCTCACCCCATGGATGAGGTATACCTGTCCTTCTCATCCCATTCTTATCCTCTACAGGATGTTCATCAGGCTGGAAAAATGTCTTTTTAGCAACCTATCCTAATGGTTTTTTTTCTTTCCTCCAGCGGAGCCCAAGTGGAAGACCTATGATTCCGCTGATAAATTCTAGTGTAAGCTCTATGGTTAGACCTCTGAAACTGATTGTAGCATGGGCTTTTGAATGGGGTCTTAAAGACATTAAAAATTCCTCGGTGACTTCCTCATCACACCCATGAATTCTCTGAAAGAAAGGCATCCAATTTGCCCAGGCAAAGAGGGCTACCACTTCTGGGTGTTCATGCAATTTGGTGGAATTGAGAGGCTCTTTTCTCATAAAACCCCCTGTCATGATGTTTAGTGACTGTTGGAAATTCTCGGGTGAGGAGGAAGGTAGCAAATTTTCAGGACTGAAAACAGAGGAATAATTGAGGTTTATTTTTCTGGAACCAGAGAGGGAATTTTTTCGTGTTCTTCGTTTTTCACAATAGCAATTTGCAATTTTCCCTCCCTTCAAACCCTGTTCTCAACCTGAATTTACTTCTCTGGATTTTGGAGGAAATTAATATTTTGACAGAACAGAGAGTATATTAAACAATGTTTTTTCTTTCTCACAGAGTAAACGGACTTTCCAATGCAAATTCATTTTTTCACAGGCTTGAGTTTCTATGGTTGCATCCATTTTTTACAGGAGAATACGAGGAAGAAAAAAACAGAATTTTAGTGTAGAGATTAAAATGGAGAGACTGTATATAATTCAGAAAACACAGGGAGACTTTTGTTTCCACTTTCCCTTCCTTTTTGAACCCAGTACTTTGCTTCAAATCCCACCACCTTTTGTAGATATATCACATGCAGAGTCGGTTTCTGGGCCTACCTTTTTCTGAGCTCGAATTTGGCAAAAATTTTGAATTTTCCCTTTGTAGAGCTACTCTCTGGCCTTCCTGTAGAAAAACTCCTGTAGACTATGTTTCTGCTCCTGTAGAGTGCGATAATGCTCCTGTAGAGCCTGATAATCGGAAGATTTTTGAAAACTGGCAAAGAGCGACTACTTCAATGCTCTGCAGGTGGTAGGTGAGTTGTTGCAGCTGAGAATTCGTCAATGCAAATGAAAACAAAAGGTGGTGGAGGCTTCTACTACAATGTACTTAAGCTTATTGTGTGATCTGTAGTGATGAGGTGAGGTGGCAGGAAGGGTACGTTATCCCCATCCTGACCGTTGGTCCCTACTCCAGTGCCATTATGGTATTTCATGTCACTTGCCTGCCATCACTTCCATCATTCCCATTATACGCTGCCATCACTACCAGCTCTGAGTTTTTCTTCCCAAGTTGACAGACCACACATGCTGACACCACCTTCTGAACGCTATTTGAATTGGACGAGGCTGGGCTGACGAGACGAGCGTGGTCAGTTAGCTGGCCACTGATTTGGTTTAATCACGACCATCCCAATGGTTCATGCAGTTTCTAAATAGTATTCATGCAACAGAGGAATGGGTTTAGCCACTTACTTGTTAGTCGCTATCGTGCTCTGCATGCTCAAACTTTGGCACTTTGTTTTTTTATTATTATTATTGTTGTTGCTGCTAGTGCCTGTGGCCTATAAACTGATGGCTTATGCTAGTGATTTTCAATCAGGCACTGCTCCTTGCATGTTGCATACATCTTGGCTACACTGACCCTACCTTTGGAGCTTGTTTTTATAAAGGGATCAGCTGTTACAAGAATCCTACAGGATTTCCTGTAGCTGCTTCTCCCTCTAAAATTTCTAGTTGATGGTTGAGCAGGGACTGAAGATACAACTAAGGAAGGTGCTGAAGGAAAAGAAAAATAGCTGGAATACATCAGGTAAGAAACAAGTGAAGAATGTTGTTGTTTTATTCATCATTTTTTTGTTTAAAAAATGAAAGAAACATAATTTCTGTGTTTTCTGTGCAGGGGAGGAAAAGCGAGTGGAAATGTAGGTGTGCAGGGATGGAATGGAGAATTAGAGAATGAATGGGGGAAGGGAGGTACACAAGCCTCCTAGACAAATTTCTAGCCCTTAGATTCTTCTGTGAACTTGATTTTGAGCTCTCTGTCATTTCTACAGGAGCCTCCTGTAGAATGCGCAAAGTTTTCTGTAAGATGAAAAATTTTCAGAGCAAGTGAGACCAAGGCCTGAGAAAAGACAATGGTGATGGAGGAATGAGCTATCAAGGGTGTATGCAGGTTGGTGATGTCCTTTTTCTTATGTGACCCTCCTGCAATCTGAAATGCATTCAAAAGAAGTTAGTTTTTTCTATTTTTTTATTTTCATCCTTTTCTTTTTTCTATTTTTTTTTTTGTTTTTCTTATGAGACAGCTGGGGCACCTCCAGGAGGGTTTTTCCCTCACTCCCTACCCTGGGTGCCTCCAAGAGGTTTTCACCAAGGGATCTTTTATTCTTTTTTCTGTTTTTTTCTCCTTCTTTTTAGGGGGTGGGTGGAGTGGAGGCAGAGACCTGCTCCACTACCAACACTGTTTTACTCAAATTCTCAATAAACTCTTGCTTGGAAAGGGGATTCCTGTAGATCTTCAGCCTATGCCCATTGATGACCATGGGGATGGCTTCTTCATTGATGGTCTGGGTCAGAACCGAACCATTGTCATTGCATTTTTCTAGTATGTATGGTCCCAGCCATCTTGTCTTTAGTTTGCCCTTGAAATATTTATATCTTGAATCATATAGCAGCGCCCAATCTCCTTCCTGGAATTGTTTTTCTTTGAAGTGTCTTTCATGCCATATTTTTCTTTGAAGTTACACAATCTCTGAGTGGAGAAGGGCCTACAATCTCTGCTCATCCAATCCATTTAGCTGAAGTAACATTTCCTTTTGTGCACTGTTGAGATCTAGGTCCAACTGAGTTGCCATCCTTAATGTGTTATATTCAGATTCTATTAACAGCAGATCCTTCTTCCCATAGACTAGCTCATAGGGTGTGAACCCTATGGTGGTTTTCCATCTGGTGTTATAGGCCCAATTGACCTCAACCAGTCAATCTACCCAATTTTTTCTGTTGCTTCTCACTACCTTAGTCAAAATCCCTTCCAAACCTCTGTTAGTGACTTCCACCTATCCATTTGCTGTAGATTATAAGGGGTGGAAGTTCTATGCTCAATCTTATGATGTGTGAGTAGGTTTTCAATCATATTGGAGGTAAACTAACTCCCTTGATCTGTGACTAATTCTCTTGGATAGCCAAACTTGTAGAAGATATTTTCCCTCAAAAACTCAACTACATTTTCTTCTGTTGTTGCTATGATCACCTTTGTTTCTACCCATTTTGTCAAATAATCAGTACACACAATGATGTAAGATCTTTGTTTTGAAGGAGGT
>APFE030019266.1:0-18957 GCA_000404065.3 Pinus taeda
ACCAAAGGCATAGCTATGAATTTTCTTTCCAAGATGGGATATGAAGGTGGACGCCTCAACATAAATGGCCAAGGTATTACCAATCCAATTATGGTTGAGGAGAGACCAAAGTATATGGGATTGGGATATGGTTGAAGGGAGTTTAGGGAATGCTCCAAACAACTTGAGGTACATCAAACATCTGAGCATGAGATATCACCACTATGTGACAACCATCAAAGCTGCAACTCTAGAGACAGATTTAACTCTCAAGAGTGTTTTCCAATGCATGGAAATTTTGAATACTTATGGAATAAGTACCCTTGTACATTTTGTGATGTTATTGAACATTATGTGGTTGTATGTGAGACACGTATGATAATGGTTAAAAGTATGAATCAAATTTTACGCATCAAGCATAATGAATTTATTTCAAATTAGAGAACTTCTATGTCAGCAAACAAGAAGAATTTTTATTGTGCTCATTGTAAGGTGCATGGACATGACAATGAACGATGTTGGAGTTGAATATGGAACTTCGTTCAAAGAAATGTAAAGAGATTATGGTACATAATGCAAGGGAAACAAGAGGTGGCAAAGAGGACTCTCCACAATCCTAAGCAACCTTCTAGACAAGATGGTGCAAGAAGAGAACCCACAAGCCTAGGAGAGGCAAAGTTTAGGTACACTTATTGTAAATTTGTTTTGTAAAAATTTGTAAATACTTGTTTTCATTACCTATTTAGGTACTTTTGTAAAGTGAACATTTATTGTCACTATGTTTAACAAGTAGATTTTTTTCATTGATGTATGTATTGACTTGTTATAGTCCACATGTTAAGGACTTTTGTGAATGTACAAGATTGTTTTATAAAGTTTTCCACGAGTTTTCATATGTTCACTGGTACAAGTATTCAATTTGAAACTTGTATGAATTGAATATTTGTTTTTAATATTATATAAGATGACTATGTATAGTAGGCAAGGTCAACCATATCATGGAAAATTTTGCAGTAGTGTACTTTTCATGTACAAGCTCAACTTGGAGACGTTAAAGTAAGCTCATTTTGCTTCTGAATTCCTAGATGGGGTCAAGTTTGTCTTCAACAGTTTAAACTTCAATATGAAGTGTTTTTGGAGCTGTGCAATAATGAGAGTGGAGAGAATTTTCAGATTCCACTCATCATTATTTTTTTCCTGTAGTAGCAATAAGAATGATGGATCAATTCTTAATAGAACAACAAGTTTTCTTGAGGATGATAAGTGAAGTGCCTTGATTGGGGCTTGAAGGGCACCAATTAAAAATTTTGCATTTTGGATTGATTTTTTGGGTATTTTTTAGTTCCATCCTCTTTATATTGACTAGGCAAGTAAACTCTCAGAGTCCAAAAGTTCCTAGTGGGGAGATGTGATCAGGTGATCAATTTTAAGCTCAAAAATGAAAGTGCCCAGAAATTCTTTAGTCCAGCATCAAATTGAAGAGCTCACCGAAATGAATCCAATGCAACTTGAATCTCTTAAAACCGATATCGTGTGCTCTCGATATTGCGTTCTAATAATTTTCCCAAACAAGCAAAAATTTTGCAGGTAAGCTAACTGGGTAGGGTGACTGGGCAGTTTGACTCTAATTTTAGGAAAATGGCAGGCTGTCGAGAAGCCTTACTGCATTAATCAAATTATGTTAAGTTATGATTGGTTTTTGGTTGTGGTTTCATGGTCCAATGGATAGAAGTCACATGGGCCAATGGATGGCTACCATGTGGCCTCCGAACAATGTATTAAAATTATTTTATGGGTTGTACTGCCCTCACAGGAATCGAGCATGAGACTAGTCAAGCAACACTGCAGCGCCTTACTGCTAGGGCCCATGGTATTTCTTAACTACTATACGTCCCAAGTTATATTTAAATTTTATGTGGTTTTGTAATGGGGGACGGGGTCAGGGCTAAGCCCTAGCCCCTAGTCACCACATTCCCACAGGACCGCAGGCAGGGGAACCAAGGGCACAGGCTTAGCTCTGACCCATGGTTCAGGGATCGGTAGTTAAAACCCAACATGACCACAACACATATTGTAGTGTCAATCAGCAGGGGACTAAGGAATAGGACCAGCCCATAGACATATCCCCACCATGTAATCACAGGCCAGGAGTGGAGGTGTTAACAGTTTAGGTGCGGATTTTGGGGGACAGCACTTGGTCATGAGCGCGCCCATATAACCACATGCCAAGAATGGAGGGCTCAGTGGAGGTTTTCAACTGATGCAGAGTTAAGGGGGGCAACCCTGAGGTCTTATGCGACCAACGTGATCGCGCGCCAGGGTTTAGGGAGCTCCGACGAGTAAGGTTGGTCGTTTGGTAATTCATGTTGTCCTAATCAAATTTACTTGATTAGAGTCCTCTTTGCCACCTTTGATACCAATCCAATTATCTGTACCAAATCAAATTGCACCTATAAAGGTACCATAATGTTGTAGGTGACAATTTTTGCTAGTCTTGATTGAGAAGGTACCCCAAGGTGATATATAATGTCTCCTACCTATATAATCATGCTATGGTTGACATGTTATGTTGTTTTGGATTCAAGAAAACAATAATGACAACAATTCTCATAATGGATCTATAATGCAAAAGAAGCCTCTTGTCATAAACTGAGAGATGGATGGATGAAAAATAGCTACAATGGGGACAATGAAAAAGGGGATGGATAGTCAAAGTAGCTTGTGCCTCAAGCTTTGTAACGAGGGAAAGGTATTTTGTTGAAGGAGCAGATGATTCTCCCTCTATTTGAGACAATCATACTGCTCTAATTGCCCTGTAGTCTACCCCCTATTGGAGAATATAACTAGTGGTAGTCTTCATAATTGTATTTGTCAAAAGAAAAGAAAAAGAATGTTTATTGTAAAAGAAAAATATTTTTGAAGCATTGGTTTCATGCTATTTTTTTTTTTTTTTTCTAGGTCATAGCCTCCATTAAAGGCTTCTAGGTTTTGTCAAGATTCAAAAAAGTATTTGTCACATTTATTAGACCCTTCTTGGGCATTTGTAGCATGTAAAGAAATTTATTCTTGAGTCAAAAGTGTCATTTGTTACCTCCTCACCAAGTCAGCCCTATCTTGATGAAGTTGGCTTAGATTAGGGATATTTGACCTAGCAGAAGCACTATAAATAGAGGCATCTCAACTCATTTGGAGACACACATTCACAAGTTCAATCTACAAGAGAAAGAGGATGAAAAAGAGAGTGAATTGCAGGAGAATAAGACTTAATTGAAGGAAGAAGCTAAATCGAAATTTGGAGCATCTCTCTGTCACACACGAGCGAGTTTTCTAGGGTTTATGTGCAAGTTGCAGGGGCCAAAATTTCTGTTGTAACTACAAGTATGAAATTTTGTAGCTGGGGGACCAAAATTTACAATCGAAAACAATATTTGAGAACCTGACACTTGGAGGATTGGCAGAGTTTGTCTACATAAAGGAAGGGCTAACTTGGTGATTGGAGAAGAGTTGAACTAGGTTTTCCCCTAGATAGGGGTTTTTCCCTCGTTGAGTACCTATATCTTGTGTTTCTTGTTCTTGTGATCTTCATACATTTTGATTTGGAAATTTCTTGATGAAAGATAACATAATTAAGAAGTAAAAGAATCCAACATACATCACAAGTAATTATCAAGGAAAAGAGGAATCAAACCCTAGTATCTAAATGCATTGATTTCTCAACATGGTATCAGAGCTAAGGTAATGGAAAGACTATTTGAAGATCACTTTATTAGCTATCATTTGTGTTAGCGCTTGGAATTCACCTAGGCTGAGATAGACAAACTCTCAAGGCTACATCAAACCATTTCACCTCGTAGCTAGCCCTACGAGGTATGAGAAGGCTCTCTCGGGTCAGATTCGGTAGATCTTTCAATATAATAAGCTGACCCAATTAGGAATAAAGATCTTAGGCTAGTAAATTGATATAGGAAGGTTTGCTTGGGGTTTTTAATTAAATGACGGGGCTTTTCTGGGCTGCATGGGCAAAATCACAGCTTGAACAGAGAAATATAATGACTTCACAGATTATTAACTGAGGCAAGGTAGGCAAGCAATTTAACACCAAATCTAGATTTTAAATGGGATGGCAAGACTGGTAAGGAGCTAAGGAGGGCAAATAATACTTTGAATCCTCCTTAAACAGGAGAAAACATTGAATATGAGCAAATTTATAAGAGGAGCATACAATACTATGAATTCCTATCTAAACACTTCATTTGCTCAATTAGATATGATCATGAGATGAATGAAACATAACAGTTTACATATGAGACAAAGGGAAAACTTATGCTAAATCAACATACCACATGAATCTCAGCGAACAAAGCTGTGAAATTCCATTAAATTGTCTGCCAAAAACTGTACAAGAAAGCTCTGCTATGCCCCAGCAGCTCCCAGCAGCCTCAGAAAAAATCTCTCTTTTTCCCTAACTCTCTCTTACAAATGAATTTTTTCTAATATAATCAATACATGCTATTCAGGAAAAACAAATCAACCCAAAATCAGCGATTTGTTTTATCATTATTAATAAATAAAATAACAGAAAACAATCAGCTAAACAAAACGCTCCTTCTTCTACTCGAACGGTTGGAAACTGATGAAGCGGTGGCATTAGAGGTGTCACTCCCAATTACTGAAAATAAACATAAGCAGTCGAATCTGTATGCCACTTTGCACATTCTGGGTTTCATAACTGCGCCCCAAATCTCTGGAAATGCGTTGGCCATTTAAATAAGGAAATCTGAAGTCATAAATAGGAAATTGAATCCTATTCTTCTGCCTATGTTTGATATTCTGTGTTTTGTTGCTATTATTATTATGCCGCCCTCCCAAAGTGTCACAACAGGTGTCTTTAGATTAATCGAATATACGTTTTCAGGTGTCTTCTGAAAAAGTGTCACAACAGGTGTCTTTAGATTAATCGAATATACGTTTTCATGCTGCCACATATGTTTCTTGCAATGGTTGCCACGTTGCATTTTCCATATACTAACCTTTCGCTCAAGCAGCTTTCATCATGGCTATGTCATTTACAACCTTCAAATCTTCTCTTTCTGAAGCCGAACCACCATAGAAGCTGGCCCTTGCCAAAAGTTTAAATTTGATGCTTGTTAGTAATATCTCCGCTGAAATCTTGAGAAACTGCCGCCACTCTCTCAGAAACAGTATCAAGATCTCTTTCCATATTGTATGGGAGTTTATTCATAAGCTCACTGTTGCACCCGACACCAGTAAAGTTACCTTCAGCATCATCTTCATTTAAACCGTGTCCAGCTATTGACTGTAATCTCTGGATTTCAATATTTATCTGAAATCACAAATTTTGACATCTGACATTGAATGGAGTTTTTCCTTTGAAATTCTGCTAATCCTCTTTAAATACGAAATTGTTGATCTTCTCTGATGCTCACAGCCTCCAGTTGAATTCCCAAATTGACGACGAAAGCATTAGACATGGGTTCTACAGTCACCCACGTTTCATCTTTCATTATTTGCAGGCCGCTGACATCGCCTTGTATTAAAACATTGCATAGAAAAAATCTGAACGTTTTTGGAGTAAGTAGATCCAACAGTGAGAGGTTATTATCGCCTCCTGTTCTTGGGCAGTTTGTCTTCAGGGAAGTAGCAAATGCTGCGTTAATGTTGGATTCGTTGTAGATGCGAGTCCTGAAAACTGTGCATCGAGCTTGACCAATAGTATGTGCACATGATAGGACAAACATATCCTTGGTTGAAAAGCCCTGTGCTTGAAAAGGATGAGATGAGACCACTAAGACCGGAAGTGGGAGCTGGAATGTTGGTGTTTGCGGCGGTTAGGCTGGCAGTCGCTGAGTCTCTCCTTCCAAGTAGCACTGTCCATGTTGGTCCTCCCAATTCGACAACAGAATCTCTAGCCGTAATAGCCACAATGTCAGCGCAAGATATGATTTCGCTGCAAACTGTTTCCATTTGAGATTTGATGGTGTCTATGACGTCGGAATCCCTCAACGAATTGTTTTTGAGAAGAGCAGTCTTTTCCTCAGTTAGAATCGAAAAGTCATCTCACAACGCTGACCCATCGCAGCCCTGGCAATTTGATGCAATTTGATGCATGAACTCCGATGCATAGTGCCCACCTCGAAGATGAAACTCTTGCTCCTTATTAAGCCATAAATCCTCCATTTATTACAGTCAACATGGCCCTTGGTAACAGTGAAGAAATTTGCCCTTTAGCTAAGAGAGCAGTGCCAGCACACATTCAATTTTTCCTTATTACACCAAGAGAACTCGGCCTCTATTTCTTATTCTGAACCCATTCAAATGCAGTGGGCTAGGAATGGAGAAACAAAAAATAGTAGTCAAAACACATTTACAAGGCCCAGTCCAATAATTCCCATTGAACACAAGACTTCCCACACAAAACGACTTGGGACTTTGATTGCCAGACAGAGTACTGATTTACTGAAAAACCCCAGAACAATGCATAAATGTACTGCTGTTGAGTATATGCCATATGTAAACACCGTTGAAAGAGCACCTTGTGGACAATCTGTGCTATTTGAATGATTTAACCATAGTTGCCAATTTTTATCATCTTCACAAGTTTTTAGTCCCATTTCCACAGTCGATGAAATTCAAACAGTAATTCCCCACAAACATTAGTTTACCCTCTTCATTTGCAATGACGGTGAAAGATAAGATGACACCAGGTTTTAGCACAGCGCCTACCTTAGATAACAGATGAGAGAGGACAGAACTCAAATAATTACTCTGTTTAACACTCAGCAGATAGCTTTCAATACTAATTGAATGAGGGCGCGTCCTTTATGCAATAACGCAAAAACTGCACAGCACTCTTGATACAGCCAATTGTAGTGAACCATTACGATGGAAGCCTAGTAAGGAGGTTGCAACGTTGACAAAGGGAACAGGCATAAACGTTAGAGAATCAAACACTGGTCCAAAGTTTGATGCACCTGCATAATCTAAATATTCACCACCTGTAACATAATTAAGTGCAACACCCACGAGATCCATAGCTGAATACACAGCCTGTTGCAGCCACTAAATTTCTTTTGAATGAAGCATTCGGTTAAGACATAATTCCTCCAGGACGCAACCAGCTTCACAAACCAAGATGCCACTAACCTTATCACAGGAAATTATGCTGTTCATCAACCCCAGATTAACAATCACCTCATCAAAAACAAGGACACTCCCACCCAGGAGGCCAGTATTACCACCTTGTGGAACAACTGCTAGACATCTTGAATTACAATATTTTAGGATCTGTGAGACTTCTTCAGTGTTCCTAGGACGAAGTAGGAGTTGGCTTGAACCCTTATAATTTCTCATCCAATCATGATTTGCCGTAGCCAATTCATCTTTATCCTGAATGACATTTTTCTCTCCAAGTATATTTTGAAAATGAAGAATATCTCTAACTGCTATCATAGAAAAGGAAGGATTTCTCTGTATTTTCGTAGCTGCAGTTCCATAAGATCTTGTCTGGGAATCGTATAAACTTTCTAGCTCTGCAAGTGGAGGAAAATGAAAAAACCAAAAAGACTTGCATGCCGATTGAAAGGGCTGTCGTTTATTCATAAGCCTCATGCTGAATTTATTTTCTTTGTGCTTTTGCAGAGGTAGGAGCTTGAAGACGCTGCCAGTTGAAGCGCTGAAGATAAATTACATAATCTAAAACAACACATTAATGATTTCTTCTTCAAAACAGGGTTTTGAAGAAGAATCAATCTCTGACATGAGACGGAGTCTAACAATTTGAAGGAAGGAAAGGAATCTTGGAAGAAAATATCACTCTCTCAATGGAAAGTTGTTTGAAGATGGGACTCAATCTCTTGAAAATTGCAAGAAGCTTTGTTGGAAGGATCATCTACAATTTATCTAGGGGAGTCAAGGGTGGAGATTTTTGGCTATACTTACAAGCACACTTGTTGATGAAAATGCATGGATTATTTATATTGTATCCTCAAGACACATGACAGGATAAAGTGGACAACCACATACTCTAGCAAAGGGGTCATCATAACATGCAGTGGAGCTTGGAGACAACAATAGTTACGCAGTCAAGGGCCTTGGATATACATCATTAGAGCTAGAAAGTAGATGAAAGCTACATCTCAACAACATTCTCTATTTCCCCGGTCTAAAAAAGAATTTATTTTCCATTTCTTGTTTAGAGGATAAAGGAGATAGAGTTGTTATTGTAGATGGTAATTTTTTGGTTTGGGGAAAGGATTCTAGCTTTGAAAAGGCAACAATTATTGGGATTCAAGAAGGAAGATTATATAGGGTTATAATACCATATCCTCAAGCCTTAATTTGTTCACATGGATATTAGTCTCATTGAACTTTGCATAGAATATATGGACACAGTCACTACAAGATAATATCCTCTCTAAGTCAAATGGTGAAGGGCATCCCTAACATCAGGGAGGACCATGAAGGGTTTTGCAAGGGATGTGCTTTGGGAAATAATACTAGGCAGCCTTTAACAAGTAGTGATACAATGTATAAAGAAATTCTAGACCTTGTTCATTTCGTTGTATGTGGACCTATGTCTGTTAAATATATTGGAGGCCCCCTATACTATGTGACCTTCATTGATGATCACTCTAGAAAGACATGGTTCTATATTCTCGAGTCAAAGGATGAAGTATTTGAAAAGTTCAAGGAATTTAGATCTAAAGTAGAAACCCTAACCAAAATAAAGATAAAGATCCTTAGATCCGAGAATGGGGGTGAATATACATCTAAAGAAGTTGGCATTAAGATGGAGCTCATAGTTCCCTACAATCCCGAACAAAATGGAGTAGCAAAAAGGAAGAATAGAACCATTGAAGAATGCATTAGAACTATGACATTGTATCATGACCTACCAAAACTTATATGGGGAGAAGAAGCCATGACAACAATATACATAAAAAATAGAAGTCCCCACTGAATCCTTGATAATGTGATATCAAAGGAAGAATTCTTAAGAAGGAACCACATGTAGACCATCTCCGAAGCTTTGGATGTCCTACATACATTCATGTTCCAAAAGACAAGCGAAAGAAGTTAGACTCTAAAAGTATGAAAGGTATATTCATTGGCTATATCCTCTCATCAAAGGCTTATATAATCTACATCAAATAAGAAAGACAATTTGAAATTAGCATAGATGTTATATTTGATGAAAATCACACCTATAAAAGATCCAAGGATATACCTCTTGAATCCGATGAAGAAGATGCACCACTATTTGAAGAAGCACAGTATCATGACAAGTCTCCTACAATTCAAGAATAAGAAGGACCAAGTGAACCTATTCAACCTACAATATTTCTTGAAACAAAGAAGAGGCCAAATTGGTTAAAAGATACACTTGAAGATATCGAAGGACATGAAGTAGCAAAAGGAACTTTTCAAGAAAGAAAAATATCGAAAAGATACTCAGGATATGTAACATACATGAAAAAATTAATTGAAGAAAAACCAACTACCTTTGAAGAAGTCGCTCATCAAGAAGAATAGAAGAAAGCAATGTAAGAATATCAATCTATCATGAAGTATGGAGTTTGGGAAATCATTCCTAGACCTAGTGACAAATCTATTGTCACTTCAAAATGGATTTACAAGACCAAACATGTCATTGATGGAATCATAGACAAATTATAAAGAAATATTTGTTGCAAGGGGTTTCTCTCAAAAAGGAAGGAATAGACTATGAAGAAACATTTTCTCCTACTGCTAGATACACTAGTATTAGATCTTTAGTTTCTATAGCAGTGACTATGAGATGGAATATCCATTAAATGCATTCCAAAACAACCTTCCTATACGGAACCATAGATGAAGAAGTATATATGGATCAATCAAAAGGATTTGAGATAAATAGCAAGGAAACTCAAGTTTGCAAATTAAAGAAATCTCTATATGGATTGAAACAAGCTCCTAGGGCTTGGTACACAAGAATGGATGTCTATCTTCTAAGGATTGGTTTTGTCAAAAGTTTTGTTGATGAAAACCTATAAATTACCAGTTATTATATTGTTATACGTGGATGATTTATTTTTTACATGTGTAGAGCGAAGAATTCTAGAATGTAAGAAAATGATTGCAGCAAAATTTGAAATGAAATATATGGGACTCATGCATTACTACTTGGGCTAGGAATTTTGGCATAAACTTGGTGAGATATATTTTGGTCAAGGAAGGTACATAATCAATATGTTACAAAAGTTTTGTATGATGGATTCCAAGCCTATGACTACTCCCATGATCACAAATCTAAAGAAGTTGAGAAACTCTGACTCTAGTCTTGTTGATCCTACAAGTTATTGTAAGTTAGTGCGATCTTTAATGTACTTAGTGAATGCTTGACCTGATATATGCCTTGTTGTAAATGTTCTGAGTCAATTTCAGTTGGAGCCTTGTCATGACCATTGGATAATTTCCAAGAACATTTTAAGATACTTACGTGGAACTATTCATCACTGCCTAAAGTCTGATGAGAAGCAAGTTAGATTGATAAGTTTTACTGATTCCAACTAGGGTGGAAGTGAGACAGATGGAAGAAGTACTACCGGTGGTTGTTTCAGTTTGGAATCCGTAATGATTTCATGGATGAGTAGAAAACAATATCCTATTGCTTTAAGTAGTGTTGAAGTCGAATATGTTGTTGTTGTGAAGTAGGAAAAGAAGCAGTTTGATTAAATTGTGATAACCAAAGTAGCGTCAAGATGTTTGAAGACCTCGTGCTTCATGCCATGACAAAGCATATTAACAACAAGTACCACTACATTAGATGTTTGGTGTAGGATGGGGTCATGAAACTACAATATATTGCAACAGATGAGCAAGTAAATGACGTGTTGATGAAGTCTATTCCAAATAAGAAGTTTGAATATTTCCAAAGCATGATTAGATTGGTTGATATTACAAATTTAATAATTAGGGAGAGATGAAGCATCTTGGGGCAACAAGATGCTTGGGAGGACATCTAGTCGGCCTATGATGATGTCTAGATCTCGAAGTAGGGAGGGTATCGTTGGTCTTGTGGAGCTCCGACCTTGGATACGATACCTAAATCCCTCAGTTGGTGTTAAAGCTAAAACCTGATGGTACCGATAGAGGCTAAATCTTAGAACACACCTTAGTCCCACTCAGTTAGATACCTTGGTCAATTATCTAATTTGTAGCATTGTGTGTGCTAAAACTATTCATATATTATGTTGTTTTGAGTTCATCCATGTACTTATGTATATATGTAATTATGAATACCTCCCTAGTTAAGAGGGAGTGTTGAACAATGTAACTAGTGTTAGTCTTCATAATTGTATTTATCAAAATAAAATAAAAATAAATTTTATTGTAGAAGAAAATTATTTTTGAAGCATGGGTTTCATGCTCTTTTGTTCATTTTCTAGGTCATAGCCTCCATTAAAGGCATCTAGGTTTTCCTAATAGTCAAAAGAGTCTTTGTCACATTTATTAGACCCTTCTTGGGTATTTGTATCATGTAAAGAAAAATATTCTTGAGTCAAAAGTGTCATTTTTCACCTTCTCACCAAGTCTACCCTATCCTAATGAAGTTGGCCCAGATTAGGCCTATTCGACCTAGCAGATGCACTATAAATAGAGGCAACTTGACTCATTTGTTGACACAAATTCACAAGTTCGATCTACAAGAGAAAGAGGATGAAAAATAGAGTGAATTGTAGGATAAGAAGGCCTAATTCAAGGAATAAGATAAATTGAAGCTTGGAGCATATCTCTCTTACACACATGTGATTTTTCTAGAGTTTTTGGGCAAGTTGTTGGGGCCAAAATTTCTACATTAACTGCAGGTCTGAAATTTTGTATCGGGAGGGCTGAAATTTTGGATTGAAGCATTATTTGAGGAGATGACACTTGGAGGATTTGGCAGAGTTTGCTTACATAAAGGAATGGTTGACTGATTGGAGGAATTATTTGTCTAGGTCAAAATGGTCTTGGATTGTCTCATTTTGATTTAATGTACTAGTGGAATAGTTGGACTGGGTTTTCCCCTAGATAAGGATTTTTCCCTCACTGAGTTCCTATATCTTGTGTTTATTGTTCTTTTGATCTTCAAACATTTTGATTTGGTAATTTCTTGATGAAAGATAACATAATTAAGAAGTAAAAGAAACAAACATACATCACAAGTAACTATCAAGTAAAAGAGGAATCAAACCCTAAGATCTACATGCATTGATTTCTCAACACCCCCCTTTTATTCAGACCTTGAAATGAAGACTAAATGATAGTACCATAAACAACAGCCTTCACTTTAACCCAACACATAGTTCAAGCCTAACTGTGTGAATGACTGTATTGAAGTCGAACACAAAGGAATCACAAGATTATTGGCCAATAAGGTTTACTATTAATCAGTGTGAGGTTGCTCACTGTTAATGTGAATGAGAGCCAAGGTGCCTCTGGTACATCTTGTTGGGCATGAATAAATGTGTTCATGTCAAATTTCCAACAACATCTAGTGAGCATGGGACCACTTGATCGATAATATGGCCACTTGCATTTTAACACCAGTTATTTTTGGAGGTTTGTGGTCATAATGAGATTTGAACTTTGAGTAATGATATTTTCACTAGGATAGGAAGCATTATGGCAAGAAAGATCTCATGTTGCTTATCATGTGTTGTGCATTTTCGTTTTTTGATATATATAAAGAAACACCCACATTTTGGACTTGATATTGTTGACCTTTGAGGAAGTTATGCTATTTGATCAAGTACTAGAGTGCATGCATCAAGGAGGCCTCTCTTGTGAAGTTTCCTTGATTGGATATCCTATTTTTATCTCTAGCTAGAGCACATGACATGAGGATCTATTTTTGTGGTTGAGAAAGTTATTTTTAGGGAAGTACACTTGTTATTTTCATCTTGAGAGGAGAATTGTATGGCATGAGGAGCTATTTTTATGCTTGAGGAAGGTGTTTTTAGGGAAGGATGCTTGTTATTTTCATCTTAAGAGGAGTCCAGGGTCTTGGAAAAGGCTTTATGGAGGATTTAACTAGTTTCCTTAGCCTATTCTTACTATAGGATGGTGCAAATAGCTTGGAGGATAGTATAATTGAGTTAGGCTTGCTTTACTTTAGATTATTTTCCTCTTATGAACACTTGTGTCCTCTATTGAGGAGTTATCTTTGACATGTTAGATTTTAGGCTTCTGCGGAAGTTTTTTGCAGTGGTATGATCCAGATTGTCCACAGTCTTTTGTTCATTGAGTCCACGTTTCAAACCCCAAAGGGGGTCCATCATCAGGACAAATTTGAAAGATAGAAAATGAATGAGCATCCTTAACTTCTAATGATAACTAGGGATACTTAGGGATACTTTTGTACACTTCAATGCCTATTGTATAGAGGTGGGGATAGGGTGAAGAAGGGTTCAATGTTATTATTGAGAAATAAATTTACTTGAGTCTCTTGCTTTTCACACTCTTTTATTGTTGGATTAATTATGAAAGGACATTATCATCATTGAGAGGTAGAAATTGCTTGTATTGTATTCATGTGATTACATTCCTTAATACTAGTGTGAGAAAGAGGTTGAATGCCCCCAAGGAGCTCTTGTAGTGTAATTGATATTCTTCCAAACCTTTACTTATTGCTTTGGAAATAAAGGTAACATCTATTCATTGGATACATTTTATGGTTTATTGTGTTTCTTATTGCACTTTGATCTTTTGAATTGATTAATAGTCGGAAGTACCCCCCTTAATTATTTTTTGACAATCCACAATCTCTTAGATTCAAGGCACTTAGGTCACTATTCATAATTTTGCTATTGTGCATCCACTAATTTTTGTTTTCTGCACATATATCTTCTCTTTTAGAGGAAATTTTTCATGGTATAACAATAGATTTCAATGCTTCCCAAGATTAAAATCATCTTAAATTAGCTTTTCTTGTTGTTTTGTGCATTTAATTGCAAATTAAAAGTCTGAATTTTATAATTACAATAAGATTTTATTACAATTTGGTAACATTTTTTTCATTCCTAGGGTTCACACTTTATTTACAAAATGAATAGATATCTCCCCTTTTGGTTAGCAAGCAATGATCCAAAGTGCATGGGGACTATATGAGGTGGCACTATACAATCTCTAAACTGCCTTGTTGTCCTTCTAGTTTCAAGTAGTAATAGAACCCATTGACACTCAAGGATGAGCTCATCGTTGTGCTCAAATGATTTATGCAATCTTTAGTCAAAATCATTAATAAATTTTCCAAAATGCCATATAGGATACATTAAGGTATCAATCCCCATGGTTGGTTGGGCCATCTCCCCAAGAAAAGCCAAAAAAATGTCCTTGTGCCCTTCAAAGGTAGTTTCCTTTCTTGTCATTGAATTGGATGGTCACATAGAGTGTTGGTAGAGTAGCAATTCATATATTCCTTAGGATGCGGTGGAGCGAGTAAAAGATATTTCACAAGGAAATCCTATGAAATTATCACTCAATAAGAACATAATAAATGGGTAGTTAGTTGTGGTGTTTGTTCACTGCATGTGTAATAGTCTCATTCATAGTGGTAGGTTGTGCAAAAACTTGACAAGAAACAAAAGTTAGGGTTGGTTCAACACTAACTAGTGTTGAAAGGGTCACCAAAGTGACCATGAGGAAGTGAAATTCATACATATGCTCCTTCCAATCTTCTTTAAGTTTAATAGAATAATTTGAATTGGGATAAGCAAGAACACAAAAAGAACTTGGTGTAAATTTTTTTCTCCTTTGTTCAAGTATTTGAAATCAATCAAATCAGTGTTATTAGAATAGGGTTAGTAATAGGATTCTCACTCAATTCCCTTAGGCCTAATGGTATTTGTCTAATAACAATGATTATATTCTTTTCCCTTGGAGGTGGGTACAAGTCCATCCAAGATATGTCTTTATTGTCAATTTTTTCTTTAATTCAACATTATACATCATCCCAAGAAGCACTCCAAACTAGTATGAAGAATCTTTCCAAATGAAGATGAGCACTTAGCTCAAAAACTCCAATCAATTGAAGGGTGTTAGACAAATTGTAGGTGGGCCTCATTAAAATAGAAATAAGAGGGACCTAGCTTTATTATTATGAGTGGTGGTTTAGTGGGTCCATGCTCCATCCATATTACAATGTATGAAACTAATTGATTTAGGACAAAAAGACGATTTAGGAAAAAAGGTCAATTCTAGATGGGACTGGATATTTTTGGTTAAATGATACGATTTAGATTGAAGATGGTGTAAAACCAATCTAACCAACCAATTCAATCATTTTTAGTTTAGTTCAAATAACAATGACTTATATTTATGTTCAAGGCTTCCTAGTTAAGCTTGATGGAGTGATGTCTAAGACATATATTTTTGAAGTGGGATTTACAATGTGAACATTTTGCACCTCATGTACTCTTATAGAAGATCCTATAACACACTACTATCAACAATGGGTATTTGGAAACATAACCATTCTCGTAAGGAGATTAATTATAATGCAAATATGATAGTACAATAACAATAGTGTAAGTACACAAATCTAACTAGAAAAATGTGTGTGTGTGGAATTGAAAAAAGTGTTCTTATTAAGATAAAATTTAATCTAAATCTTGGCTAAAAAATCACTTTAAAATAACAAAAAAATGAATCAGTAGGCTAGAATCCTTCTAATCATTAATAGTCGCCTTATTGTATGTTTACATTTATCTACTTACTCTTACATATTCTCTCAATATTGAGTTAATGGGGTATAGATACAAAATCAAGTGAAAATAAGTCAATTTAAGGTTTATTCTTGAGATTTCAAGTTGACCCAATACACTGGATACATATAATGAATATATAACTAAACAAGTCCACATAGTGGCATCACTTGCCCCATCCTTTGGACATTTTAGATTCAAGGAAAATATAGTATGAATGTTCAAATATTTAGCAAATTTGTCGAATATGTGATTTATATGATTCACCAATGCTAACAATTCTCATAAGAAAAAGGAAAAAAGAAAAAAATCCAAGGTAGGCCCCAAAGCATCTTAAAGAAAATATGTGGATGATTGTCATCTATAATAGTGTATGCATCTACCTTGCCTCACACATTATGAACAATAATAATTTTTGCATTGTACAAAGAAAACAATTATGGTTGAGGAAGAAGATAGATTTTGAAAAAACTCAACTTGCACCTTAGAAGTCTGAATTATCAATGAAATTGCATCATAAACAATACCATTTATCTAATTGTCCATTAATATAGTTTCCTAATTAATAAATGTACATGTAGATGTATCATTGGTTGGTTGGAGTGCTTTCTTCACCATTGAATTAATGTAGTAGATTGAAAATTGTACTCCTCAATAAATGAATCAACTTATGATATTACTCTATTCGAGACTTTGGCATAAATAACATGGAAATAGGTAGGTTCCTTGAAGGGTTTTGGATTCTCCCTACTATTTTGTTATTTACTTGAATATCTTATTCTTCTAGCTGCACATGCATGAGTAACATGGGTATAAGATGACTTCTACATGACATTGAAGAGGACAAAGTGGTAATCAAATTCTCAAGAGCATAACCTTCACACATGGGATTGGAATGGGGGTACTCTTTTTTTGTCAAGAATATCTTGCTAAGATTTACAACATTGGAACAATGCTTTCCCACTACATTGGACTCACAAAATGCTACAAAATGTCACCACAATCCATTCACACGAGGGGATATCTATGTGGATGGTATGAACTTGTAAATATGGAGTTGATATCTAAAAACAATATGGTGTTTTATACATTCACTATAGTTCGTGCATATGTAGCATGATAGAGTTAGTGTGGTGATGGGGTGATCTCAATGTCCTCCTCTTCCTACCTTTATTTTTATGTCCCCGCCACTATGATTTCCAGTGAAAACAACAATAACATAACAAATATAAATATATTTAAAAATGATTGATCAAATAATAGACTTTCACATGAAAATATTTGAAAACCATATATATATATATATATATATATATATATAATATATTTATATATATAATATATAAATAAATTGTTAACTATATATAACTAATATATTGATAAATATGAGAATTACTTATTATATAATAATTGAGAAAAATCATTATAATGAAAAAATTACAACTAAAGTAATAGGGAAAAGTTACAACAATTTGGATTGACGATGTTATAAAACTAATTTAACCAACCAATTCAACCATTTTTAGCTTGGTTCAAATAACAATCACTTATATTTATCTTCAAGGTTCCCTATTTAAGCTTGATGGAGTGAAGTCTAAGACATAGAGTTTTACAGTAAGAGTTACTAGATGCACATTTTCTACCTCATGTACTCTTATAGAAGACCCTATAACGCACCACTGAGTCAACAATGGGTATTTGGCAATGGAACCATTCACATAAGGAGATTAATTAAATAACAATAGTATAATACAAAAATATTTAAACAGAAATAATATATATATTATATATATTATATATTATATATATATATATATATATATAAATATAATAATAATAATATATATATATAAATTATATTATCTATATCTAATATAAATATAATATATATTATAGAAAATTGCTAAATTTCTTATTAAGGTATAAACTTTAGAAAAAATCACTTTAAAATAACACAAGAAGGAATTGGTAGGCTATAATCCTTCTAATCATTAATAGATTATCTACTCTGGCTCTTACATCTTCTCTTAATATTGAGTTAATGGGGTACAGATACAAAATCAAGTGAAAATAAATCAAATTAAGGTTTATTTTTTGGATGACAAGTTGAAATTAAGGTTTATTCTTTGGATGACAAGTTGACCTAATACATTGCATACATATATAATTAAACAAGTCCACATAGTGGCATCACTTGCCCCTTTCTTTGGGCATTCTAGATTCAAGGAAAATATAGTAGGTTCATGTTTAAATATTTAGGAAATTTGTATAAAATGTGATTTCTATGATTCACCAATGGTAACAATTCTCATCATTAATCATTAAGAGAGAACAAAAAATAAAATCCAAGGTAGACTTTAAAGCATCTTAAAGTAGATATATGTGAATGATTGTCATTTATAAAAGTGCATGCATCACTTTGCCTCACATTATGAATAATAATAATTTTTGCATTGTACAAAGACAATTATGGTTGAGGAAGAAGATAAATTTTGATAAAAATCAACTTGCACCTTAGAAGTATGAATTATTAATGAAATTACGTCATAAAGAATACATTTTATCTAATTGCCCATTAATATAGCTTTCTAATTAATAATTGTACATGTATATGTATCTTTGGTGTGAATGCTTCAACACTAAATAAGTGTAGTAGATTGAAAATTGCACTCTTCAATAAATGAATCAACTTATGATATTACTCTAACCGAGACTTAGCATAAATAACACAGAAATAGGTAGGTGCTTTGACGTTAGAGTTTTGGATTCTCCTTGCTATTTTGTTATTTTCTTGGATATCATATGTTTCTAATTGCACATGCATGCGCAACATGGGGATAAGACGGTTTCTACATGGTATTGAAGTGGACAAAGTGGACTCCCAAAAAATGCTACAAAAGATCACCACAATCCATTCACATGAGGGAAGACGTGTGTGGATGGGATGAATTTGTAAATATGGGGTTAATATCTAAAAACAATATGGCCTTTTCCATAATCACTATAGTTGGTGCCTATGTAGCAAGATAGAGTTAGTGTGGGGATGGAGTGATCTCCATGTCCTCCTCTTACTAAATTTATTCCTATGTTTCTACCACTATAATTTACATTTAACAACAATGGTGACCTAACAAATATGATATCTTTTTTAGATAGATTACATCCTAAATTATTAGATTTTCACATCAATAATTTTGAAAATTATATATATATAAACTGATTTACTATATAT
>APFE030019267.1:0-21415 GCA_000404065.3 Pinus taeda
AGACGTACTCGACGGAAAAATTATTTTCAGTACTGGTCAAGTGGAAGAACCGTCCGATTGAGGACAGCTCATGGCTTGACACCAGGCAGATTGGACAAACAGGAACGTCGGTCGAGGAGCTCATGAACCGGAGTCATGATCTCTTTTCAGCTCGAGAGCCTAATGAAGGAGCATCCAGCTCACCGTAATTGGGCAAAATTCCAACCAGGTTCAAAGGCTATTGATCGATTGGATTGTGTAAATTTTTACTCTAATAATTTTTCTTTTAGTTTGTTTTACAGAGTCAGTGAATTTAGACATCTCTTTTTACTTTAGTTAGAATTACTGTAGCTCAGTTATTAGTTAAGGAATGGTCCGTTAAATTAGGGAAATAAGAAGCAATTGTTCCTCCAAGCCTTGAAGTGCCAAGTGATTATAATTATTAACAAAAATAGTATTTATGTAACCATATTCTATATCAGTTGGATTAACTGTAAAGATCAACTGAAAATAGAGAAATATAAACAAATCAAATGTAACAGGAGAGGGTTCAGTTGAATGATAGGAGAAGAGAAATAGAGACGGTCAGAAGAATTCAAAAAAGAAAGTTATTTGTCCATCTGTATCATCTTTATTAATATTTGCCTAAATGAAATTTTTTTCTTTACGGCCTGATAAACTACAATACAAATAATATTTATCAAATTTTTGTTGCAAGCATTCAAATATGAATCACAGTCAGATATTAAACAACCGGATGAAGTCTCAGTAATCTACAGTCGCAAATGACAAACAACCATACATTTATTTAACATTGTTTTCGCACACAATCGAATAGGAATCTCGGCATATAACACCCAGAAATCAAAGATGAAGAAATTGCGTATAATCAACCATTTCCAGTGTTCGAAGTCATAAAGAGAAATCACAGAATAGAGGCAGAATACAAATGCAAAGAGGTAAGGACGCTGTATATTTTCTTTTCCTTTCATAAATTTCATTTTATAAAGTCGAAGGACCACAAATACAGTGACTATTGTTAAAGCCAGAACGACTCCATTGAAAAAACAAAGTCCGCTGCCATACATAGAGTAAAGTATGACATATAGTCGGAAAAACTTTATAAACCAGAAAACCATGAACTAGGGTTTTGACAAAACCGACCGACAACGACTCCCATCTCTTGTAAAACTTAATACAGGAGCAAACGAAAGAAATACAACCAAGTTAAATTCATACAACGACCAAAGGATCTGAGCAAGATCACAGAACCTTAACATTAAGAAAAACTACAACCAGACGTTTGGGATTGAGGCCTACCCAAGAAAGTAAGCGACTGTACAAGATAAATACTGGAGGATACGCCGCCCAGGTTGCCAACAACAACCTGCAAACATCAACCCATCTACATTACAACGAAACAGCGAGGGGAATTCCAAGAAAAAGTGTGAATGCCCTCGGAGAATTAGAAATACAGTGAAATTACCTGGGAGAGCGAAGCCGAATACAACTGTGTGACATCCTGAAGAATTTGGGTGACTGTAGACCAGAGGAACAAAGTGGGTTAGTTCCAGAAAGAGAAGCCGAGCAATATTGAAACAGGGACAGGAGTATTTACCTATTCCAAATGAAGGACGCGCGCCCAAAAAGTCCGGTGCTCGAAGGAAAATACAGTGCCGCACTGTGAGAGACCCAACCAACAGCAAGCAGATAATACCCAACTAGATTCGAACCAGAGACAACAAGGTTCCAAGAAAACATAGCAAAACCACAGTGATTTCCAGAAACGGCTACAAAACCTCGACCAAGAACCACGAGATACACACAGACAGCAAGATATAACAACCAGCAACAAGTGCTTAACAAATACCTTAAGAAATCCGCGCATGTAAGGAAGGAAAGAACATAAATACTCACCAAGGTCAAACCACGGAACCGAGCTGAATAGCCATCAAAACCAAACGCCACTTCCATTCAAATTGCAAGCAGGTTGAATATAGGAGGGGCCGAGTTTGCCCGCACAAAGAGTTGCACATACCAATAGAGCAGAGTATATAGCATTCTACAGAAGAAACCCAGAAACCCTCGACCAAAACAGATAACCTCAGACTGGAAATAATGAATGAACAATCTAGAACATGCCATAATGAACAAGGGTTAAGGCGCGAAGGGAAAGTGGGAGCAGTCTCGAGACGGAGTACAGATATTTACTGCAGGCATTAACTCTCCAGCTACCAACTCACATAAAAATCCCGCGGACAAACATAGTTAAGATTTTTATTTGCCACGTATACATTTTCCTTTCGCGTGTAAAGTGTAAAGTGTAGGCCTTTTGGGCTGGGTTACACCAATACCATTCTTAGAGAGATAATTGATGAGCCCAAATATATGTTCATACCATTTCTGGGAGATAATTAATGAGCACCAAAAAAATGTTAAACAACTCCACTGCCCAGACCCACACCCCATACCCACACATATATAACATGATCGACCAACTCAAACTCGACCTAGACACAGACAAACCCAAACTCAAAGCATAGCAGACTAGATAAGACTCAATATGTATATATATATAGCAATTCAATTCCCCAACTCCGTTCAACGGCTATGGAGTTTTCCCGCATCTACTTCCACTTCCTCTACAATAGTTGAGAAAATCGCTGCTCTCTCTTCCCTTCTTTCTAAATTTCAATTCATGCGCTTTTCTCTTTTTGCATAAAAGTATGGGTTGATGCTTTTCTTTTTTTTTATATTTCATTTCTCGCACTTTCTATATTTGATTTTGATTTTTTTGTTGTTTATTTTTTTTCGTTCTACTCATACTTTTTTAAATCTCAAACACACATCTTGCCAATAAAGAAGTATATATATGTATATATTAGTTAATTATTATTTAGTCAATTATCACTGTTTTTTTATTTTTATAGCTAGTCTATTGAGAAACATTTTATTTTTAATTTTAATTTCTTAATAAGATATGCACATTACAGAAGGCTTAACAAATTTTTAGTAGGCAAGCAAGCTTTCAGTGTTTTTCCTATTTTGCATGGCTACTATTCTCAATGTCTCAATTTGATATGGCTTTTTGAAATTTATGATTTCTTTTTCCTACCCACTTTTTTATTCAATCATATGTGCTTAATAGTTTTCTTGAGTATGTATTTCACCATCAACCTTACAAGTGCTTAAACTAAAATCATATTAAATTTGCTTGATTGCATGTTCCTATTTAATATTCATGCAAACTATTCTAATACTCAATGTTCATTGTAGACATTGATTTCAAGGAATTGAGCAACTTTGGCTATAGGAAGATTGTTGGTGTTGGTATATATTGTGGATCTAGTTCCAGTTTTGGTAATGGCAAGCCTTGTGTATGCGTGACCATGTTGGATGGTGGTCAATGTCTTGTTTGATAGTATTTTCCTATTTTTTGGGGATGGTGGTCAATGTCTTGTTTGATAGTATTTTCCTATTTTTTGGTAGGTTCATTAATTCAAAATGCTATTTGGAGTATCTCATTTTGAACAAAAATGAACAACTAAGCTACATTATTAGCGTAACACAACATTTTTCAATAATTAATTATTTCGCTTATAATTTATAAAAAGTCATCGTAACAAATATCATTGCATAAAATGTTATTAGGTTGGTACTCTACAATATTGAGGCATGATAGATTACAAATAATTTCAAACCTTTTACTATATAGATAAAGTACAATGCTTAGTGATTTCTCACAACTTTTATCGTTCATCATTGATTACCTGTAACAAACATTTTATGTCATGACTACATATATCCCTTACATGGCATAACTTGGAATCATTCTTTTGGAATTTTGTTATCTTGTCATCTTCAAAATTTAATGTGTTGCAGTGAAGCAAAATGATAAAATGTTCTTTTGTTTTGTCTAGAGTTGCATACATGGTTTATCTTTTGAATTTATTTGTTTAATCATTTCACCATCCAATTTGACACTGAGTTGAAGAGAACCTATTCTAAATTGTCACAACTACTTTTACCTACAACTTATGGTAATCATAAATATCTTTTTGCGTTGTATATACAAGTAGTTCTCACCATCTTTAGATGAATCCTTTGTTTTCTTCTTTTGGGTTCTTTTTTATTTTTGAGTTGTTTTCCTATATTTAGCACTTCGGCTATGCATGATACATATTTTGGATTTCATTGTCTCTGAAATAGACCCAAGGAGTTGTGATTTTAGTAAAATATCATTGAATTAGTTTTCATGAACATAATATATTTTGGAACTTTGTAGATTGTCACACCTTTTTTTTGCGATTTACCTACAAACTTGGTATTGGAAGTGAAGTTCATTTGTAGTTCTAGGAATAGAGAAGCAAAACTTATATCTTACTTCTATGAATTTCTTTATTGAAATAGTTGTTTGACTTTATCATACCACTTCTTTTGTTTAGAATAGGTTAAATTGTTTTGTGTCATTCGTTTCTAATGAATAATATTTGTGAAGACATTTTCTGGAAAGAGTAAGGGAATTAATTCACTAGAAATACTATAACTCTAAATTTAGAGAGTTCTATAATTATTGACAATGTGAAATTCAAGGCTCAACATTAAAATTTGTTGGAAAGCAATTGGAGGATCCATGAGCCTTAATTCATTAAATATACGAAATAATTCTATGCCTCATTTGCTACCTCATCTTAGAGGTGGGATACAAAGCTTTATTGGGATTTTGAGTAGAAAACCCATTATTTTGAGCCTTGTGCCCTTGGAGGGTGCATGGTTCTCTTCCAAAAAATGAAGGATTCCCCATAAAGGCTTTATAGTGTGCTTTTGTGCTCTTCGCCTTAATGAGTTTACTTTGAAGCCAAATACTTGTCGAAGTCTGAAATATGAGGTGAGGGGTGAACATGATGAGTTTAGACATAGAACCACGCACGACACATACAAACTCCTCAAGAAAACTTAAATATACTTGAACAATTATGACTATACATGAAAACATCACTTTATACACATTCCCCAAGTGCAACGAGTGTAGTGTGTGTGACTACGACCCAAGAGTGTCGTTTTACGAATACAAAGATGTTATAACCACGAAATGTACCAAAAGAAGTTCAAAAAATCACTACGCAATATCATATGGACCATTTAATCAACCAAGCCTAAGTGTTATCTAAAAGGGAAATTTGGTTCAAAAGTTTTATCATTAATAACAACCATAAATTACAGTATATGTACGATTGAAACATACAATTACGAAATTGTATTAAAAAAAAAAATTAATTATGGCACATATTATTATTATATAAAGATTAATGTTAAGATCTCAAACTTCCAAATAATTTTTATACGTAGTATTCTTTGTAGATGCCACCACTTTGAATTTCATTGTGCCAAAGAATCATTGTGTAGAGGAACTCCGAAAAATGAACTTCCCCATAAGGAAATTTCGCGCACCTAAACATCAACGCAATTAATAGTATCCCTCAATTAAATAATTGGAATTCCCCATATGGTTCACCCTGAAATACAAACCAGAGATAATTTTTTCCAAAACCGTCAAAGATGGCTTAAGGTGAGTAGCATAGTAATTGGCATGCCACGAACAATACAAGCGACACTAAAAATCCCAAATCTATGTAAATTGAGTCTTTATTTAAAATTCCTAGTATAGTAACATCATGCCTGGTGGAACATACTGGACTTATTACACTCCAATTGGAGAGACAAGTATTATTGAAGAGATTATATTGGACTTATAACACCCGTATTGCAAACCACCATTGAAGAGACTATATTTTGAATCAGGTGTGGTAGCTACAAGAACCGCACTGGCAATTGGGGCCGCACTTGCATTCATTCTCCATAGATACATTTCCACCATGCATGTTCACATCAAATCCAAATACGTTCAATTATCATATCATTTCGAAACCATGGAAATGAAACTTATAACTACTACATATAACTCAATACCCCATTTCATAAGCGGTCTCCACAATACCGTCCATCTGGAAGCCCTTTTTACTTTGAAACAAAACAACACAAAATCGAATGAGCTCAGATGTAGCTGAATTTGAAATCATGACAAATGACACGAAATTTTAAAAGGAAAAGGAAGAGAGATTGATAAGAAATTGAGACTAAAAGAAAACATACGTGTAGCAGTTCTTGTCAACGTAGTCATAGTTTGCGCAATCGCTTGACATGTTTGTAACAAATAGTTCGTTCACAAAAGCTAATATATTCACTTGTAACTTCTCAAGAGCCCACTTACCTTCTCAAACTTTCCTCGCCCAACCATATATAGAGGTAATGCCACAACCTGACATCCTGGGAAGCGGGTCGAGGGCTCATCCTTGAAAGTGATGAAGTCGGCGAGGAGTCATAGCCATCTGATATAGTAAATCTGACAAGTGTAATGAAGTTCAACTTTGCTAAAGAGGAGGGGAAGGCATATTTTGAGCTCAATAAATTTAATGATCTACATGCCATTTTTAACACCATAGGGAAATGAGAGTATCATTGTCGTTGTTCTTTTTTTTTTCCTTTCAAAATGGCTTTCATTAGATGTTCAAAATAAAATAGCGTACAAAAATGCTCTCAACATCGCCCACTCCCTCATTCCAACCAAACTTTCTGAGATTGGGGTCTGGAGAATACCAACGTACACAATTTACATACATTATTTTCATATGGCTATATGGCCTTAGCATGTTGTGACAGACACAAGAAGAAACCAGAACTATTGACAAAATTTCTAGGAGGGGGATGGGGATCATTACAGGGGGTGCTACAATGTATCCAACGCTACTATAGTACTACCAATAAGGTGAGAAGGGCTCAATTTTACCCAACATAGGTTCCAGAGTAAAATAATTCTAAGACACCTCCCCAAGGATGCACATCATCATAACCCCCACCCCCAAATGTTGGCTGAGAGACTGAAATGTCATTCGGGCTAAGGGCGAGACCCGACCTCAAAGCATAAAATACCAGATGCCAAATAAAACTCCATGCACTTGTAAAGATCTGTGGCGGTTTTCTCAAGCAAGAGAGGGTCCAGGAGCTAGCATAGTGATGAAAAGTCTTTGTTGCCAATAGAAGCGAGGGAGAAGAACTAGACTTTTGACTGTCTTTGTACCATGGTACCAAGGGTAGACTAGGAGACTGATGTCGAACCACTTCAAGATACTACAAGTGTCCTTTTCCTTCCTCACCCAAGGCCATAGGCCCTGTGAGGCACCATAAAGACAAACTTGATTGCTATCAAACTCCTTACCAGCCAAAATCATTGCCCAAACTGTCAAATTGAGCTAAATCATGTACAAAGGTTCACATTTGTCCTCAAAGTGCTTGAGGAGGAGTGTCACGCCAGAGGAGTAAGTATCGAGTCTTGTCATCACTGCAACATTAATATTCACATGGAGGGGAGGTAGGCCTGGATGGCCGATCACATGCCATTTGTACCAATGCATGTGCACCCCCATCGGGGGAAGTTGGTAGTGCTATGAAGGTAACTTATGAAGTTATTTTTGGAATCCATTGATATGCATTTTCACATGGAATACATGTGTCATTTTCCTTTTGGAAAACCAAAATTACATACTATTAAATTCATGTAAAGTTTATTTTATATTTTAAACGATACATATTTCTCTTTTTAATTAAGTTCAACAAATAGAATACCTTTCAACATGTTTATGTTTCTAATTGGATTATGGTACGGCAAGAATCTATGGTGTCTTTTAGGTAGGTATATTCTTCGGCTATTACAACTGTTGTGAGTTACCTAATTTATGATATCTTTTTTTATGGACACATGTAAATGATTGGTCGCTGCAAAGTCTAGTGGATTCATTTCAATGTAAAAAATATTTTCCAATTAATGTTACTAAACATTCTCAGCAGGTACGTCATCTTGAGTTTAAATTATTTATAGAGAAGGTATACTACCATGGTTAAAAAAATTGTTGCAGTTGGAAAATTATATTGTGGGTAGTGTTTCAACTTTCTTATGTCATAAATTTTCTATTGACCTACCAATATATTGTTGTTTCTTATCCTATAAAGACATTCTACATGAATCCAAAGTCTTTCAAAATTATTAATTTAGAGTATTGAACTATTTAAGTATTGAGGGGTTTTTGCAGTGCATTATATTAGATATCGTCTTTTGGGATTCAAATACATTAAGTCATTCATCTATGACCATTTCAATGTGAGGTAGTTGTAACTGACTAATTTCTCATGATTTTTGAATATCCACTTAGTTCAATATGATTTCAATGATTGCATTTTCAAATTGGAAGTTGATAGTTTTTCACATTCTCCCACTCTCTAAACTCAACTTTTTGAGCTACTTGATATGTTGTTGAATGTTTTTTTTGTTGTGCTAATTTCAATTTCAGATTTACAAGCAAATGCTTTTCAATTGCTTTTTGTGCATGTTTCTCTTATGGTGTTCATGATTAGAAACATGTAAATTTTATCAAGTTTTAGGTTAAATACATGAGAAAAATAGCATTAAAAACAAGTGTTGAAAAAAATTAATGAAAAGTACAGCAAACCATCAACATGAACTCTTAACACAGTGTTTCGATGAAGGATTTCACCCGTCCTGGGCTACATCTCCTTGGTCTAGCGTCCATGGTATGGGCCTCTGTATTAGCTCAATGTGGTAAAAAAAATGTTGTTTACAAAGCTATACTGCTCCTTAAACCTTATTCAATGTGTTCAGGATGCTCAAATTAGCTAGGAACACCTTTTTTTTAGCTCAATTTGTTCAAATTTTTCTCGAGTTGTGGTCAAAAAAGCTTTCCCTACGAAAAATCCTCTAAAACTGGAGGAACTCCAATTGACTCCACTAAAGCTGGAGTTAGCACCAATTCTGGAGGTCTGCCATAATTTCTGCCAAGTTAAACTAGAGTTAATTAATTTTAAAACACACTTAATTAACCACTAAACGTGATTAACGCAAACCACATTTTTAATAACCGTTAACTTCGGTGGTGTTGGTGGAGGCGGACACATGCAACGGAATAATGCTAATGGTTATGGTTTATGTGGCACAATTTATGGTGACTGTTGAATACATATGACCGTAACCACCAATGGAGCATTCACATGGGAGGGTTGCCTTGCAGGTTGGCCCTCCTAACCCCCAACTTGCATTACATTAAACTTGAAATAGGTGCGGTAAACATAACGGTTAAGTTGTAATGTGGTGGTGTAATGGAAATGTGTTGTGGTTGTTTAGTACAGGTCCCATGTTCGACCACCCAGCCTGCCACAAAATTTGTTCCACTGCGCACTGAGCTGACCTTTTGGGAGGGAGACATGGCAACCTCTAGGCTTGCCACTTGTCCCCTCCTCATTCGTCCCCCATTAACCAAACAAATCATGCCACTTCACCATATTTGATAACTAACAAAAATATGACACTTGTCGAGGCCTAATTAGATTGTTGACCAATGTTGACCTTGCACAGTCACTTGCCACATCAACAGTACAAACTATTGACTATGCAATTTTTTTAAAAATTTCTTCTGTTTGGAAAAGTGGACGGAACGTGACATCTTCCTCATACGAACTCGATTTTTAGTGAAACGAGTTGCGTTCGGATCCTTTTTCCGAGACGGGTGTGGTCATTGAGGTTTTGAGCTAAATATTGAGCACCTGATTAACATTCAAGGGTGGTAGCCAAGGATGCGTGGAGCGAAAAAGAGGAGGAAAAATAGCTTAGCACCACCACTAGCAATTGCTCACAAATGAGCTTAAACCCAAGCGGTGTACAATTTTGGAGTAGGATCAACGGCATCAATAGGTAGCATAGCAACAAGGGTGGTGGGCCTTACATTGTTGGGAATCACTGGACATGACTGTTTTATTTTGAGGTCATACACTATAGGCCCATGTTTCATTTTAATATTAAATGCTTCAGATCACCATAGTTGCTTCTCCCAACCTTTAGAGGCCAATATCTCTCCCATCATACTTATTTTCTTCTTTTCTTCAGATCAATGTGTTGGTTTCCTCCACTGAATTATAACTTTAGGTTACAATGCACATATGGAAGAGGATTTTGCTTTTCTTTAGCATGGAATCCAAGAGTTCGATATGAGGTTAGATGATATGAACATCGTAGTGAATATAAGGTTTGGTAACTTGGGATGGAGGAAAGCAAGGCCAAATCATGATGAGAATATTGGTATCAGTGTTATGGTAGACAAGTTGCTTGTAATGGGGTCGAGAATTATAACAAATTTAATCCCCTTCAAATGGCAGTAACTAAGTGGAAGAGAGAAAATTAGAACATGAACATGGATCATCTTGTTCCACTGACATTTGAAATTTCATCTAATGGTATTTGCAAACCAATCACCATAAAACTAGACCTATTACTGGCTCGATCATATGGACATCACAACACATGTAGAATAGAAGATTCTTCATTTTCGTAACTTAGAAGTGGTGAGTGTTGAAAATGGTTGTTGTTGATGTCAAAGGTTGTCTAAATGAAAGAGTAAATTATATAGTCAAATAAGATATTATGATACTTTTCCAACGTTATATGGAACTCCCTTTAATTCTATAGGAATGAGGAGATGTCAAATATTTTTTTAATATGACCCAACTGATTAGGTACTCTACCTTTGAAGGTTAATTTTCTCCAAATACCCAGCTCAAATGGGAGCATAAGATATATGGTTAGAAAGTTGTTTCCAAGACCGTTCCAATCATATATGGCATTCTTTATAAATTCTCAAAGTTGAGGATAAATGAATTTTTTAATACTCATTATATGTTATGCCAATTGAGAAAGTCACCCCAACTAGTGGACAAGTCAACCCTAACCCAAAATCCAAACACAAATAAATAGGTGTGAAAATGAACTTCTCTAACCACTCGACTCAATAATTTGGTTCTAGTTTTAGTAGAGCCAGGGAGAAGGTCTGAGGTTCATACCTCATGAACTAAGAAGAAGTGAAGTGCATCTGTGTTGAAGTAGTTCTCTATGGAAGGTTTTTGGCACATATTTGAAGGATTTTTGTCTTTTTGCTTGGGGAAGATATTTTGTATGTTTTATTTATCTTTTTCAAGGATGAATACTTTCTTTTTAAAATCTGAGTTTAAGGGGATGAGTTATGTGGTTTGAAGGCCGAGTTTCAGAGGACATGCTTTGATGTTTGAAGGCCATGTTTTAGGGATGAGTTATGTCTTTAAATATCTAGCTCAGGCCTGATTTGAAGTCCATGTTCTGGTGTAGTGATGGTTGAGTTCATGTTGGAGCCAAGAATTACTATAAGTTGATGCTTACAAAGGATTGATGTCTTCACAAGAGAATGCAATAAATTAAATATTGTTTCCCCTCTTAACCCCTTGAAGATTAAGGCAAAGAAGTAGTATAGATTCTTATAAATGTTTCCTTGTATTGAACTTTGGCCTCAACTTTGTTAAAGGTATCTAACCTCTCAGCCTCAAGAGTAACTTTCTTCCTACTTGTAGTTTTGACCATGATATGGATTTTATCTCTTAGACACAAGACCAAGTGAAGAGTTGATTCATTTTAGATGTTATAATAACCTAAGCAACACCCATTTTCTACTTGCCTGCTAGGAAGATTAAACATCACCAAGAAAGATGTATACCGTTGTGTCAAATATTTTCCCTCATATTATCAATGGTGTACGAGCTTTCCAACTCAAAATAATGGTTTTGCTACTCCAAATCTCAATAAATCTTTGTATCCCACTTGTAAGATGAGGTAGAAAATAAGGCATAAAATGATTTTGTTTATTTGATTAATTAAATCACATCTACATTGCAATTGCTTTTTAACAAATTTTACTGTTGAATCTTGACTTTCACATAGTCAATAATGTTATAACTTTCTACATTTAGAGTTATAGTATTTCGAGTGAATTAATTAATTCCCTAACTATTTCTAGAAAATGTCTTCACAAATATCTACTTGTTACCAACTAAAGATACAAAACAAACCTAACCTAAAAAAAATGGTATGATATAGTGTGTTATATATATTATATATATATATATATATATATATATATATATATAGATAGATAGATAGATAGATAGATAGATATGTTGGTATGATGTAGTCAAACAATATGGCAATGAAACAATTCAGAAAACTAAGAGATACCATTTCCTTCTTTATCCGTAGAACTATAAATAAACTGCATTTTGAATACTAGGTTTAAAGGTTGAACATCAACGCCTACAATGACAATTGAGTACCACACTAGTTTGCATGAATATTAAATAGGAACATGCAATCAAGTTAATTCAATCTGATTTTAATTTAAGCATGCGTAATGTTCATGGTGAAATGCATACTTTGATAAAATTATTAAGAACATACCTAAGATCAAATTAAAAAGTGGGTATGAAAAAAAACATAAGTTTCAAGAAGCCATATCAAAATGGGATGTTGACAATAGTAGCCAGGCAAAAGACGAAAAGCTCGCCTGCTAAAAAATGTTCAAGTCTTCTACAGTGCTACATTTTGTTAGGAAATTAAGCACAAAAAAATGTTTTTCACTGGGCTAACTATAACAATGGAAGAGTAGAAGAAATGTAAATGCTAAATAATAATTCATAGAAATATATATGTGACTTGCTATTGACATAAATTGGTTTAAAAGATTCCCATCTAGCAAGCCCCTCATACATTGTTAGATCTCAAACCAACTACATTAGGGTTGAGTTGACACAAATTGGTTTAAAAAATTCACTTCCACCCAAGCCCCTTATATGTGGTTAGATCTCAAATCCAACTACATTAGGATTGATAAACAATGTTTAGTTACATTTCTAAAAGCCCTTAATAAGTTTATTTCCTAGAAAAGTAAAATGGACAAAAATCTTACTCCAGTAATAAATAGAAAATTTTTATGCAAAACAAATTAATTATGAGTTTTAATACAAATTTAATTATGAGTTTTGAGATGTTCATGATTTTTTTTTTGGCTTGGCTATGTGAAATATATCATGAGTTGTGTGTTTTGATGTTCATTTGAGTTTGCTAGCCATTTCATTTATATGGCTACACTAATTCCTATATTCTTATATATCAAGGAGGACGCCCCTCATTGTAAATATTCGTATACACAAATTTTTCTACTTGCCCTTTTTAAAACTTATTAAAAAGAGGTTTTCAAATTTGTTAAGACACTTACCCTAAATACATATTACTTTGCAATTTTAAATAAAAAATAATATTAATATTCAATAAATTTCATATAACAACTATTAAATAAAATAAAAAATAAATAACATAATATATCCATCAAACTCTTGGATCTCAAAGCTTTTCAACACCCTACTACAAACATCTACAAAAGTAAATAAAAATTTAAAATAAAAATTAAATGAACACTAGATTATAAACTGCAAATAAATAAATAAATAAAAGAAAAACATATATGGAAGCCCTGTGGGCAAGATGTGCGTTTGATATTTCCCTTCAAAAAAAAATGGTAACAAAAGCATGAGCCCATTGGACAGAAAAAGCATGAACCCGTCAACAAAAGCATCAGTGACGGAAAAAGCATAAAATGGCATCAAAAAACATTTACGTGACATCTTTTTCAAAAATAGGAGGCACAAGAATAGAAATTTAAAAAAAGAAAAAGCATCAACCCATCCTTTTCCAAAAAAGAGAAAAGCGCGAGAATTGAAATTTCAAAAAAACCAAAACATAATGAACTTATCAATTCCATAGCAAGTAGAGGCGAGAATGAGTTCGGAATATATATATATATACCTATATCTTCCTCCTTGTGTCGGTGTGGTTTGAGTTTAGGGTCTTCAGTTTAGGGTCTGTCTGTGTCGATGTCTGGGTCGAGCTTATCTTAGGGTCCAGTCTGGGATAATGAGAGAGGAGGAGGCGGCTGTGAAGATAAGGGTAGGGCAGGTGATTTGAGTTGTTTAACAGTTTTTTGGGTTGATAGAGATAAATTGTCTCTCAAAATTGTTATGGATCGAATTCAATTTTATTTAATATCATTTTAGTGTTTATTAGGTTAATCTTTGCTCTCGTGCAAGAGCTAATTCCATTTCATAACCATTTGTTATCAATTATCTCTCAGAATCTTAAAGCCAGCCTCCCGAACCAGGCAAGATCGTTTGGATAATATTAACAATAGAAGGATCACATAGAAGGCTTTCATGGAAGCTATAGAGTTCGACCTGTTCATCAAGCATGAGATCAAGCACTTGTTTCTAATCAAGCCTACTTTTCAAAAGTATACTGAGGTAGATGAGAGTTAGAGGATGTTAATAAAGTTTTTTATCCCAAGTGTATGGCATTGGGATGAATTATGTGAATTGATGGAGTAAAACAAATTCACCTCTAGTCTTAAAGAAAGCTATGGATATTGAGACAATTACAAAAATTGAGGTATGTGATTTGACATAGAAGGTTTACCTTGCTTAGAAATAGAGAATTGATGCTCAGAAGACAGTGGTAGTTATTTATTTACAAAAACATGTTGTTTCATCACCAGATTTAAGAACATATTCAGGACAAGTTTCTACACATTTTGGCGAGCCTACATCCTTGTTGAAAGGTGAATAAGAAATACATAAGCTCTTTACTTCCTTGAAAATAAATCGTCAGATCAGGCAAAGGATCACAAAGTTAATATTTTGAAGTTGGAGGCACATTTGAGGTTAACAAAATATTCAATTCAACAGTTGGAATCTTAGATAGAGGTAGACTATGATGCTTTAAAGGAAGCAGATCATTCCTTAAAGTGGATTCTCAAAGAAAATAAAATTCTAATTGATTCCCATGAAGAAGCAAGTTTGAGAAATGGATTCTTTGATACTGGAGCTTTAATATTCTAATTTTGTAGTTAAAATCTAAGAGGAAGAATTGTAGAGTAATAGGGAGGGTCTTCAAGATCTAATTACTATACTAGCTAAATTGGAAGGAAGAAATATTTGTGATGAGAAAATGGAAGAACAACTTGAACCTGATCATTGCTCTTTCACTCTACTAGTTTTGGCCAAGTTAAATGATATCCATGCATTTGTTTGGGAGGTGGACTCTTCATTGGGCACTCTGCAAGATTCACAAAATGAAGAATTGAGGGAATTTGATACATAAATGTTAGAAATACTAATTGTACGGTGTAGTACAACAAACTAATGATGATTTTCCCTTTGCATTGAAATCATAACCTAGACTTCATACACACTTCTTATAAGCGTGTTGCTCTTGCATGAAGACTTTAGAAGCCAATTAATATAATAAAGATCAACAAATGATTATATTGGAAATAGAATTTCAAGTGTATAAGTTGAAAAGGGGCTGATATTTTTGAAGACATGCACAAACTTGACCACTATGTTTGCCATGATGTCAATTCATTATGTTAAGACTTTAATATTTGGTGAAAGTGGTCATGAACATCAAAGAATCAATCCATGATTCTAACTTCTTCTTTTTTAAGTACATTATTGATACCCTCCCCAACTATCATTTCCAAGGGTCAAAATTGATATATTTGAATATTTGTTAAGAAAATAGTTAACCAGGATTGTTTTATACAATTGTTTACTTATATTTGTGGGACTAAGAATATGATATTAATAAAAATTCACAAGTTAGGGTTGGTTATGGGTTATTTATATATCCCTATAATAGTTTAGTTAATGTGATTGAAGTGATAGAATCAGGGACACAAATAAGAATGTATATTTGGTCAATCAGATTCAAGTTATTCGAATTGGAGACCAGGTATTATGACTCTAATAAAGGATCATATCCAAATTGGAAATTGCAAGCTTTAAGACTAAACTTATAAATTACTAGTGAAACCATGTCAAGCTAGTGCAAGCTCATATATGAATATCAAAATAAAAGAGTAACAACAATAATGGAGTACCTCCAATGTTTTACTTTGAGTTTGTCAAGCCAATCTATTGGGTGGTAAAAGCATTATTTTGTATTTTTCAGATTCATCATTACTAGGTCTATTGTCATGATTTGTGGCATTATTCCTGTAAGGCAGAGAATAATGCTAATCATGGGACTAGTAAAATGAGATTCATTGTTATTGGGTCATAGTAAAGGGCATGACCTAATTACTTAATGTCTAATTTGCAAATATTTCATCAATACATTTTAGTGGTTTTTCGATAAAACCTTGATGCTCGAGGATTCACAGTACAACTTCAAAATTAAATCTAAGATATGTTTCAGTACAACATCAAACTTAAATATCATATATGTTTAGTAATTGTAAGTCCTAGAATATGTCCCAATGAGGTACTATCGATGACTGAATAAAACCTTTGGGAATACCTTCAGGATGGCTTGAAATCTCTACTAGTCAAATCTAGGTTGAAGGTGTGAGAGATAAGAAATATGGGTGAATAATTTTGTAGACTCATCAGATCTATTGGGAGGGTTGCTGCCAATCAAGATGCATTTAGCGAACAAACTGTGAATGAATTGTTTAAGTGGAGGGAGCACCAAATTGATTTCTCACAAATATTTGGAGTAATGGGATGGATGTGAATGTTAGGAGGATAGTCTATAGACCAAACTTACCCGACAATCAAATTTATGGAGACCTATATGGAAAAATAAAGAGATTCCATTGTGCGCTAAATGAATATATGATCAGCGGGCAATACTACGCCTTTGTCTTTAATTATGTGATTTAAGAAGACAACTCTAGAAAGAGATCTCAAGAACATTGGAATGATTGTGAAAAATGCCGAGAGTTGGTTACAAGCATATATGGTCACAAAACTAAAGTCACTTTGTAATTTAAGATTAATTTTGAAAGGTGTTCATCTACAAGATTTAGGGAGTGAGTCACCTAGTTTCAAACTAATTGAAGTTTCTACATATTTATTGTAATGGAAAATACTAAACACCATGACGTAAGCTAATGATTGGCTCATTATCTTTGCATCTAGCTCATTGGATGAGGTTAAAGTGAGTTACTTTATTATCAAATTATCCTTTTTTAAAGGGTAGAAAATGGAATTTTCTAAAATGAAAGATGGGCAAAGATATGTAACTATTGTCTGTGCATATTGTCATTGTCATATATGTTATCCTGTTAATGATTTCTACTTTGACGTCTGGGTATTTCATTTTACATAACACCGAGAAAAAGATTTTCCAAGTGAGGTTGCATAGTTTAAATCCTCTTTTTCACCTGAGAATTCCACCATTTGTGTACGACCTCAAAAAAATAGAGAGGAGAGGTGGTTGATGGAGGGTTTTGTAATTATTCTTACTTTCTTTTGTACTTGTCACAACTCATCAACTAGGCAGAGAAATCAATATTGATAAAGGGATTTTGTAATTCTTTCTACATGCTTTTGAACTTGTGATAACTGATTAATTGGACAAATCTATAAATACTAATACTAGTGAATCTCCCTCATGCGTAAGTTAATAGTACAACAAAGATGTTTCCATGAGTTATTAATACAAATTTCACATAGAAATAGAGCCTAACCCCCATGTGTAAGGATGAACATAACTTATCATGGTGATTATCAAATCATGCATGTTCGTTAACCTTATTGACTATCCATTATGTTTTTCCCTATTATGAACATCATTAACCATCCATTATTGGGTCTAACATGATAAATACAACACATAAGGCACTTCTAGGTCATATAACACAAAGAACTATAAAGAAGGGATTATATCAAGGAGACACTAAACTAACACTACATGCGAGTTAAAATAAACTGAAGTTGTACTACTGGCATGGGCAACCTACAACTAATAAACCTAAGCTTCCGCAAGAAAGGGATGATGTCAAGGAAACATAGTACCTATTGAATACCCACTGTTCACAACGAGTTGATAAAGGTTATATACAACATCATATAATTATGAAAATGAAAACCTTATCCTCTTTTAGGTCCACTATTCATAGTGATTCAGTTGAGGGCCCTTACCTAGATTTCTATGCTCGCATCCTAAGTAGTCTGGTTTGGCCTTCCTTAGAACCGATCATTGGAAATGCCAAAATGTGAGAGCAACAACTTTTCGAAAAGAAAGTTTTCCTCATCTAACATCTTATGGTAGTTAGTTTAGGTAATGGGCTAAATCCAAGGTTGCCTCTTAGTAGGAGAATAGGCACTTATAATGCACATTTGAAGCACTATTTCAAACTAATCAATCCTAATCCGTCAGTATCAAGAAAAGGAGGGCAGATCTAAGAAGTTGGATTGGATTAGAGACAACCTCTTTGTCTTCTCCCTATGAAAATAAAGGTGGCAATGAAGGGTAAACACATACAATCAAAAAGGGGCTTTTCATGCACTTTCAAATAATAATAGCATTGAAACCCTTGGACCTACTAGTGTTCACTTACATAGAAGCATGACCAAGGGTATAACTATCTTTCATATAGAACTAAAATAGTAATTTCATGATAAAAGGGAGGTGAAGCCCTCCAGGGTAAGTCTTTTGGCCCAGAATTGCACCTAAATAACCTACACATGAAGATTAAAAAAATTCAGAGGAAAAAATCCCAAGCAACACGAAACAGATATTAGAATACTCCTAGAAACATTGAGTTTGTCCATATCAAAGCTTATCCTGAAATATTTCCAAAACGAACTAGGCCACGAGTCCAAATTAATTTAGGATTTGTGTGTTGATGTGGCTTGTTGTGATAACACTCGTCCAAGCAACATGCATTTGAATGAGCTTCCCCAAAGGTTCCACCTTAAATTCCACTCCTCAAAGATTCCACCTTAAATTCAAATTCAAATTCAAATTCAAGCACATTCCAAATTTGTGTGAACATTCCAAATCTGCACCGACGTGGATGTATGTGAAAGAATTTCTCGAAAAATATCTTTTACCCAGGTGCCTTGCAGGAGAATTTCAAGAAAAGAATCTCAAGATTTTTTTTGTTATAAACATTGATCCGCTCCATTAACGGATAACAGCTTTTTTGAAATACAGGAGGGATTTCAAGAAAAGAATCTCAAGATTTTTTTGTTATAAACGTTGATCCGCTCCATTAACGGATAACAGCTTTTTTGAAATACACGAGGGATGGCCTGGGTAGCTTCAAACGAATAGCTAGCAGTGCTTTTGTATTTGCAGCGAAATTTTTTGTTTGTTTGGAAGTGTTTTCTCTTGTGTATGTCAATGTTTGTGTTCCTCTCTCAATTGCCTCTGTGTTGTGTGTCTGTACCTTGTTTAGGGATTGCCAAATTGCTGGGTTTATTGGGGGTCGATTATTTGATTCAGTTGTGCAGTGTAGTGTATCTTCTTTAAGTGTTCGTTCTTTGTTTGCCTCACTCTTCTCCATTGGCTTACTGATCTGTTTTTGAAGTTTGGTTTACTTCCTGATGTTTTTTCTGGATTGGGTATCAAGATTGAACATTCTAATTTCCTCTTTTAAAAGTGTCGATGATGCACAGATCTGTTGCGCCAGAGAGATTCGGAAATCCTGCACTTACATACGATCGACTCAAGAAGGTTCGGCTGGGGAATTTCAGGTACTTTCGATTTCGGGAAAATAATAATAATAACTACGGCCGTGAGTGATTTCTGATAGTATTGGGCGTACTTTTTGGTTTTGATGAGTGATTTCTGATAGATTCGATTCGATTCGATGTATTCGATGCTTAAATTTCATAATCCTTTGCTTTCTAATTTTTCTGAATAGACCATTAAATTAAATTAGAGTAGCTTTTGGTATACTTATGAATTTCTTTGACATAATAACGAAATTTTCTTGTGAGTCCTCAACTTTTAAGGGTTTTTTGTGAAGATATTTTTATATTATGTTAAATTTTGATAAAAAGTTTGTCACGGTATTTATTCTTCATTTAGTTTTCAAAGGTCTAACAGATCGGACATCCCATCCGCCCTTCGCTCTGATATCACTTACTTTCATATGCGGAAATTTACTGTTCAGTTTGCCCTTTTTGAAAGTTTTTGGTCAGCCTCACTCTTTTTCCCAATCATATGATCTCTGAATGATCTATGAATGCATGCATGCAGGAGATATTTTATTCTTTCTTTATATTATATAGTTATTTATTATATAATTATTATTTAAATGTGTTGTGTTGAGGGATTTACTGGTTGGCCAAATTAATATTGATATGCGACGATTGAATTCCCTGTATTCTGCTACTTTCTCCATTGGTTCCTCTGCTGCGTATAAACTGTGTCATTGTTTTCCGTAGAAATGGGCTGGCACCAGATGTATGAATTCCGTTTACCCGAAACAACCAGTAGCGACAAATAAGTATAAATTAGTTTGGCCCATATCAATATGTATGATTTTGATTACCGGAAACCGCTCATAGAGTTAAGTACCATTATGTTGACCGTGACCACTAATAGAAATAACTATCACAAATAGAAATAATGTCTAATGAACCCTGAGCACATATTCATGATGGTTTTCGCAAGATGAATGAGAGATGATGAAATTAGTAGTCACCGTCCTTTCCTTTCCTCGCCTTCCTTTTACCAGTGAAAGCCTTCCTTTAGCAATAAAAGTTACGAAGTAGTTGCTTCTCACTGTCATCATCGAGTGCCTCTTCCTGAGGAAGACTTTCAATAGCCTGGAATTCTCGACTTCCAATAGTTTAGAATTCTGGTTTTACTCCACTTATTTTTAGGGAACACTTCCAATGTTTTAGAATTCTCGTTTTACTTCACTTATTTTTAAGGGAATTCTCGTGTGACTATAGGGAAGACTTCCAATAGCGTAGATTAAAGACTTAAAATAGTATAAAAATCTAGATTTACTCACTTATTTTTTTGCAAATTGGTTGATATAAAATAGTTTATTTATGAGTAGAATTGTTTTATTTTCATAAGACATGTGAAATGAATGTGTTTGTTTATTTAAATGTGAAAACACGCTTAATTTTTTTATTTTTTAACTGAAAACAACTTTGTTTTTTTTTGTGATATGATGGTTGTTGTGTTTTTGCTAATTAGATAATATGTTGTTGACTTTTTTTGCAAGTTTAAATTGTATATGATTATGTATGTATTTGTTTTATTATTTCTTAGGTGATATAATGATTGTCTTTCTTAAATAATATGATGATTATTGATTTCCAATTCATAAGAGCTTTTTGTTTCCTACATGATGTGGATTATATATGTTAAATGATATGATTATGTTCTTGTTTGTTAAATGACATGCTAAATTAGGTTGTTTGATGATATGATGGCGATAATGAGAGCAAGAGAGATAACGAGCATAAGGGGCAGGAGACAGAAGGCGGGGGGGGAGCAAGAGAGGGGTGGGGCTAGGGTGCTACGGGGAGAGAGAGAGAGAGGGAGAGGAAGGGAGATAGAAAGAGAGAGAGAGGGAGAGAGAAGGAGCGGGGGGAGTGGAGAGAGAAGGGGGGGGACGGGGAGGAAAGTATTGACAGAGAGAGAGGG
>APFE030019274.1:0-20987 GCA_000404065.3 Pinus taeda
GCATGCCCATTTCTATTGTGTCCGACCGCGACCCGATCTTCACCAGCAATTTTTGGCAGGAAATCTTCAGAATACAAAGCACTCAACTAAAACTCAGTACTTCCTACCATCCGCAAACAGATGGTCAAACTGAAGCAGTCAACAAATGTCTAGAAACCTACATTAGGTGTTTTACTTCAGAAAAACAACACCTTTGGGTACAGTGGCTACCTCTGGCAGAATGGTGGTATAACACCAACTATCATGCCACCACCAAAATGACTCCATATGAAGCAGTATATGGTCAACTTCCACCTTCACCTACTTCATATCTCAAGGGCTGCTCAAAAGTCCAAGCAGTGGATCAACTCCTACAACACGGCGCAACTATGCTCGCCCATCTTCGAGAGAATCTTCACCAAGCTCAGAACCGCATGAAGCAACAGGTAGACCAGCATCGCTCAGAGCGCCAATTTCAAGAAGGGGATCAGGTCTTTTTACGGCTCCAACCATATAAGCAAACATCACTCAAAGACAAGGGATTTCAGAAACTCTCTCCCAAATTCTACGGACCATATGAAGTACTTCAACGCATTGGAGAAGTGGCCTATAAGCTGGCTTTTCCACCTACTGCGAAAATCCATCCAGTTTTTCATGTTTCATGCCTCAAGAAAGTGATTGGGAATAATTGCAGAATTCAGACTAGTCTACCGGAATTGGACGAAGAAGGATCCATCTGGCTTCAACTGGAACAGGTCCTCGACACACGATTCAAGCAACTGCGCAGCCGCATGATTAAGGAAGTCCTAGTCAAATGGAAAGACAACTCTCCAGAAGATGCAACTTGGGAGCCAACCACTATTCTGCAGCAGTTTCCGCAGCTTCCGCCTTGAGGACAAGGCTAGTCTTAAGGGGTGGGCATGTTAGGGTCCCACCCTAACCCCCTTATCTATGTAATGGGACCACGTCATAGTTAAGAGTCAATAAAGCCCATATTAATAATTGTAAGTGGTTAATCCGTAATTAATAAAGGAACCACAGTTAGTTGCAAATGGGCCGACGGTATTAGTAATAAATGGTATTGACCCGTGGTATTACTTGTAGGAGTCATATATATAGGATAGTAACTCCCTGCGAGGAGCATCGTGTCTTATCTTTGTAATCGAGCTCTGCTCTATGGAGGTTGCCCCCTCGAAGAGGCAAGTGAACATTACTCTCTGAATAATAAAGTCTTCGCTATTCTGTGTTCTGGATATATTTTCTTCGCATATTTTGTGTTATCGGTCTCTTTTCTTCGCATATTCTGTATTTGGGTATCATTTGCAGGTTAAGAAGCATAACACCAAATTCGACTGGTCGCACCTCTCTGAGTGGTCGCACCAGTTCAAAAATTGCACTGTGGGAGCAGCTCTGACTAGTCGCACCTACCCAACTGGTCGCACCTCAAACTCGACTAGTTGCTCCTCCAGAAATGACCAAAATCGCTGCAAAATCACCTTTCTTTGCTTCTGTCTTATGTCTTGCAAGTTTGCAAATGCATAATGAGGCCATGAAGAGGGCTTTTTAGTTTTTATAGGTCCACATTGAAAAAATAAATAAAACATCAAACCCACTTTCAAATGTTGCATGTTTTGGCAATTAATTTAACACTGTTTTTTAAGTTTCACTTTGCCTGAAATTGATCTTTTGAGTGTTTTCACTTGGTTCTTTTTGCAGGTTGATTCTCTGATGGATTCTGGCGAGGAAACTAGGGTTGTTGCCGGCATTCTGAAGATTTATGAAGATTTTCCTTATTTTTGCAAATTTCACATGACCTTGGGTTTAAAAACAGAGTTTTTAAATCCAAGGTATAAATGAGTTGTAGCTGATGAAAAATATCAATAAAACATAATTACAAACCTCCTTCTGGCTTTCTGAAGACCATCAGACTTTTGACTCATGACCTGGCAATGATTTTGACCGAAACCCTAGACCTAGACTTGGAATTTCAAGACAAAAATGAAACAAGTGTGACACAAGTTTTTTCAAATGATATGACCTAATTCCAGCAAAGCCAAGAAGGGAACAAGACCAGCTCCTCCATCAGTGTTATGGCATGCCTAGCGGGATGCAAAATTGATTCTGATGAGACACCTACATATGCATATGCAAAGAGCTATTTGATCACCAATGGAGGGCTCAAGACCGACACTAACACCTAGTACCCTATTATAAAATATTCACAAGGCATAGTTACTACTTGAGTAGAAAGGTGTTAGGTATTTTTAGGAATTTTTGTCATACACAAAACCTTAGATAAACTTTTTCTGTTGACTTTTTCTCACATTCAAATTAAAGGGAAAATTAACGATTTATTTTTTGCTTTATCTTATGTATGTTATTCATTTGGTTTTCCTAAAGAAAATTTATGTGTTTAGGTGTGCTTACAAATGTAACAATTTCAAGTGTTGTTGATTTATTTCCTTTCTTACTAACTGATTTATTTCTCATAATAGAATTTTTGTCAATAGTTACATGTTTCATAGGTAGTATATCATATTTAGGTGCCTCCTACATACAATTCACATTATCATGGAAAATATTTTACCTTTCACACATGTTGAAGCTTTTACCTTTCATCATATCATGAGTCACCCTTTTTGTTGACACTAGGACCGATACTTTTACTGACCTGCTATCTTCTTCAACCCATCTTTCCTTGATATCAAAACCCTTTTCTTTTTATGTTTCAACTTAGAACCCTTGTTCCATGTCACTAGAACCCTAGTGTTTCCAAATTTATTTTTGTTGAGTGAGGAGGAATGATTTTACCTTTCATCATATTCTGAATCGCCCTTGTTGTTGACATAGGGACTGATATCTTTACTAGTGCCCTCTTCTTTGACCCATCTTTCCTTGAGCTCGAAACCATTTTATTTCCATGTTTCAACTTATAATCTTTTGTCTATGTCAACTTATGCTACTTAGTTTCCAACTATCAACTTGTTTTTCATTTAAATTTTCCCTAGGGTTTGTGACTAGAACCCTAGGGTTTCCAAATTGATTTTGTTGATTCAAGAGAAATGCTTTTACCTTTCATCATATTCTGAATCACCCTTTTTTTTACACAGGGATTGATACCTTTACTGGTGCACTCTTCTTCGACCCATCTTTCCCTGAGCTTGAAACCCTTTTCTTTTCATGTTTCAACTTATAACTCTTGGTTCATGTCAACTTTTGCTACCTAGTTCCCTAATATCAAATCATATCATGACCTTCCATCTATGGTGATTTCTTAAATAAGCATGCATAAATTTACTATTCACTTGTCTTATGGTGATGATTCACTTGACTTACAAGTATATTTTATATTCCACTATGCAGGGATGGAAATTGAACAACCACATGAGGGAGAAGATGTGTCCCATCAAGATGATCAATCAGATGATAGATGTTCCATGTTGACCTGATAAACCACTAGAGGAACATGTTCCCTATCAAATTGATCAATTGTCACTAGGGGAACAACATGTGCCATGTCAAGCTAATCAGCCAATGGAGGAAGAATATTTTCCCTATTAATTTGATCAACCACTGGAAGAACAAATTGTTTCCACTCAAGTTGATAGGATAACATGGATTTGTAGTGGTTTGGAAAGGGGTGGACCGTTTGCAAAATTTTTTGATGGAACCACAATAAAGGACCTTGGGGAGCTTATCCTTGCTTGCATTATTAGAGACCATGTCAATAACATCATTCGACAACATTTGAGAAACATTCAGTTGTTGCACAAGCTCAGATACTACATGGGTTAATCAAACATAACAAAGATTTTGGGTGTCCAAGATGCTAAAAGAAAGAAGAAACATATGAATGTCACTGAAAATATATCAAAGGCATTCACTATGTTTGGAAAATCAAGAAAACCCGATGTTTGAGTTGTGAGCAGGGAAATTACAACTATTATTGTTGCACCAAGTACATCAAGATAACAAAAGTTGGAAACAATGTCAAAATTGTTCCATGTCTCTATAAAAACCTTGCACAAGAATACCAAATTCAAGGTTCAAGTGAATGAAAATGATGAATCTGCTTATTGGGCTCTTATCACTAGGCTTACAGCAGGAATCAGAGCATTTGTGGTAGAGTTTTAGGAGAGTCATTCTCGTTTTATTCCAGATAGAAATCATGTTGTATGATATCATGTAGCTAAAGGTGAGTATGTGGAATATGGTAAGTACATTGTAGAAATAACATAAGTTTTACTGTTTGAGGAATTTCAGGAAAGTAATCACCATGTGAAGATATCCATAAGGATGTTTTAGAAATTGAAGCCATGGTTTAGTAGGCCTAATACAATCCATGACATGTGTTGTTGTCGATATCATGTTGAATTTCAACTTGATTATGACACTTTCCGGGATTTTTACAAGAAGAATTGTCAAGATAACCCTCCTCCTACAATGCATGATTTTGTTTCATCAATATTGTGCAAAAGGGAGACAGAAGAATTGTATTACAAGAAAATTTGTATAGATGGGAGAAGATGCACCGAATGTGGTGATTTGGCATTGTTCCATAGGAACTTTCTTATAGATCCCAACCAATCTGGGATGTCATATGTCACTGTCACATGGAAACATTATGAGTATTTCATGGGAAATCAACCATATTCTTCAAATTTGTTGCCTAAGAGGATCATCTATGTTGAGGATGAGATTTCTGTTTCACAATTCATGGGGGTGTTTCAAAACCAAATCTATAAATATATCAAAAACTTGCACAAATCCAAGTGGAAAGCATCTGAATTTAAGCATTTTCATGAAGTATTTCAGCTAAGCAAAATCTTATCAGTGGTGGACTTTGTTGAGAATTACACATCTCCTCAAACATAAATACATAGTGAGTATTATCACTCAAATCAGATATCCATATTAAGACTTGTTTTGTACAAACATGCACAATTGAACATTAATGGTAGGGATAGAACTGAAGAGTCGCATGATGTGATTAAGGAGTATCACTTTTACATCAGTGATGATTGTGAGAATGACACATTGTTCATGCAACATTGATTTGACTTCATTTATGAATCATTAAAAAAAATGTCATATCATCCAAGAAGTTATTGGGAAAAATTCTGAGAGGGGGAGTGAATCAATGTTTTCAGATCACTAACTTTTTCATTTTTGATTTCTGTACGCGAATATACTGAAAGGAACCTGCGTGTGTACGCGACTATTCTTAAGACAACTAGCGTACGTGTAGTAAACTTATGTTTCAGCACCTGCAAAAGGATACAACCTTCGCTTGTTCTCCAGGTCCTACTAGAAGGGAGCTCCAACCCCCTAATCTAATTACTAGCTACTACTGGAAGGAAGCTTCGACTTCCTCACTGAAGGTTCCAACCCTCAGCAACATCTATGGGTCATGTTTCATAAATTTTCACACTAGATCCAATATCAACACTTATGCTCAATCATCACTGTAACACAGAATCAATCAAAACTCAACCAATCAACTGGAACAGTCAGATCACTGTAACCATTACATAGAACTGAAATCAGAATACTGCATCAACACACAAAATCAAGTGCAACCCTAATCATTCAAATGCCAAAATGTATACTCTACTTCACTTAAGGCAACTACGTGTATACACACTTTTCTATAGGGAAACCCGCATACAGATCTTAATATAATGAAAACTGAAAACTTGTAATTCTGAATCAGACACAGAGTTGACCAGAGATATTTTGAAATATTATGTTAGCTTATAGAACCCTCATATAGTCAGCATCATCAATAATCTCTTGAGAGATCAACATGTAAACAAATTCAACTTCATCATTCAATCCATTATACTTCAGACATTATCACTCAACCCAAATCAACATGAGAAAATCATTGACAAACAACGGAGAAATAGAAACAATAATCAGGTTGATCATTCATTTATGAACAGAAACCCCTTAATTTATATACGTGACTTTGAAGAAGTGAACCTGCGTGTATACACGCTTTTCTCAAGACCAACCTGCGTATAAATCTGCAAATTTTGACTTAAAATTGTGCAACTCTTCAGAACTTCAAAAAGACCCAGATCATAATATTTAGAGATAAAAACATGTGTCATTACTTAGATCTAGTCAATCCATGAGAAGATCATACAGTGGAAAGTCACTTCAAGTCTCGTGATCCTGATCCATCATTGTATTCATCGGTGCATACTTATTTCAGATCTATTAGATCTTATCCATCATCAAACTCTCAGGTGCATATTTAGTTTAGACCAAGCAAAGCATCGAAAACCCATTACATGCATATTTTCTTTAGTTCTAACTATTCATAAGATTTCCATCACTTGCACACCTTGGACATTCTGATCTTCACCACCTTATATAGTTTATCCCTTTTGAATACCACAGGTCAAAACCATAGTTATGCCGATGGTATTCTTTGACGGAATCAATATCCGTTGTCACACTCATTACTATGGGCCAATACCATGGTAAATACCCCTGGTATTTAGAATACCATGGTGCAAAAAATTGTACGCAACTTTGCTTCATTAAACTCGTCTATATACACGACTTGGCCTTGACGAACCCATGTATAGTTCTTGAACTTCCAACTTTATCATTCCTCTGCCTCTGAACTGCCATGCATTTTTCAAACCACTCTGTCACATCTGTAAACACATCACGTTTATACCTTTAACAAGTAGATTTTCATCAAGATATAACTTACCAAGTAGGTTTCCATTCATCAAATAGGTTGTCATCAAGGACAACTCATCAAGTAGGTTTCCATCAAGGACAACACCTAATTCATAATGCCAACTATCTCCCCCTTTGGACTTGATGACAACCACTTTGGTGTTTGGTCACCACAACCTATAAATACATCAAGCCAAACACCAAGCTTTTCACAACATCAAGCTACTCTCAAACACCATCTCAAACACCAAGCTACTCTCCCACTTTGACATCAAGGGAAAAGGGATGAGAAGACTTCCATATCTGAACTACTGAATATAAATACTGACCATGCTCCCCTAAGCACATGTTGAATTCTGTGATCATGCTCCCCCTAAGAACATGCTAAAATATCTAATAAATGTAAAATAAAGTACATGACTTTATGACTCATAGAACTTGTCCTATCACCAAAAACTTACATCAATCACCCAATCGCAGTGGGTTTCAAAATTCATCATATGTCCAAAAAGGACTTGACCACAATAGTCCATACATTGCTAATTTTTTTCATGAGTACATCATAGGTCTTTATATGACCTTTACATCAATTGAAATTTATAACAAAGATCAAAGACCTAAACAAGACCGTAATATTTATAAGCAACTATCATACACCATAAGCATCTATCAACAGCATCAAGAACAACAACATGTATTTGTCCGTCATCAATTCACAAGATAAGACAATGTAGCTTTAATATCATAAACATTTGACTAAGTATGATGCATATAGATTTTCATATATATCTTCTATCAACTCATCCTCTTGACCTTATTAAGATCAACTTCCTCTATAGCCTTTCAAGAATTAGCTAAGCATATTCCATATCTCCCGGTAGTAATGCCTATACCTTCACAAAACCATTCACAACATATCATATACATGTGAAAGAACCATAGTCATCATCCAGGACCACAACATCATCATCAAATCATTGTAGCAAGAATTGCATGTTCTTTCCACAACATTCCTCAATATATCAAACATGTATCATCACATGGGAGTTTTCTAACATCCCACATCTGATAAGCATTAACCATGATAATCAATGTATGTGAGAACCAAGCCTATCATCATAAAGTAAGATAGGAAGAAGTGTTCATCATTCCATATCATCATCATTATGTGACTAAGTAAGCCATGTCTCCAAATGGTCATGTCTTCATGAAACTTGCAATAAAACCATTCTCATGGCCAATTTTCTTCATACAAGAATATTTTTCATACCAACGTCATTTACCAATATGAAGCTTAAGTAATCATACATGAGATCCTTGTATAATGAATCCATCATAGAGATAGCAATATGTATCTAGATTTTCATCAATGAGAAAAGAAAACCATGAGCTCACAATCATTTGTCAAACTTTCTTGATACCATCAAAAGAAACAATCATCAACTATGTGAGAGCCAAGAACTATAGGAATTCTCATCCATAACTGAACCATATGAAATTTATGCATATTTTAAGGTATGATGACAACAACATAAAAGTAATGAGTGACACTTATCATCATCAAATAATGAAGTTGTGTACTCAAGCTTTGTTTTTCTCCTTGAACTTATGAAAATCACCATGTAAGCAACATAACATATGTACTATATTCATCATCAAAAGAATCATCCATAAATCTGATCAGTAGAATGAAAATAACTATGCGGCTCAAGATATATATAAGTATCATATGTGATTTCATCATAGGCAACCCATGACCATAGCATAACATGATGCATATTTTAAACACTTTAGCAACATAAGCATCATCACCATTAATAATCATCATTACATACCAAGGACTTCTAAATAAAACGTAATGCCAACAATGAATTATTAGAAGCATAGAAAATGCTCCCCTAAACCTGTGCCAACTATTCACTGTCAAATCTTATCATTTCATATATTAGTAACAATCATCAAGGAATCATCATCAACCAATCATACATAAAGACATCAACAACTTATGAGGGCCAAAATAGCTTCTAAATAGCATCAACAAACTGTAATCATCAACCATCAAAACAGAAAAGACAATTGATAATTGACTGAACCATATCATAGCCTTTTCCTGAGTTTGTCCCATTGTTTCTTCATCAAACCAAAGTATACGCAATTGTGCAGTTTAGAACTCGCGTAGACACGTGACTTGTCTTCATAAGTTCCACGTATGGAAAGTGGAATAATTAAATTTCACACTTTTAGCTCCCCTTGAGTCTGTTTTGACTGTACCTGGTCCTAGAATTTTTTGTTGAAACATCAGTTCCAAGAATAACATTACCATGATGGTTCTTCAAGAGAGACTCCATTTTACTCTTATCTCCAGTCATGTGATGAGAACATCCACTATCTATGTACCATTCATCTTCATCTTCAAACGAACAATGAGCAAGGCCACCTTATCTGATCTTCTTTTTCTTGCTTATTGGTGGATCCATATTTTTTCATATTTTCTAGATATCAATGTTCTTATTTGGTTGCTTACCATATTGTCTATGGTGATCCATAGACTTGTTCCTGCATTCTTTTGCTACATGCCCAAACTAGTTACAAGCATAACATATTATATGTCTCATCTTCCTTCTATAGAAATCAATGGCTTTATGACCAAACATATTGCAAGAAAAACAATATCCCTTAAAGTACCTAGACGTTGATCGTCTTTTTGTGAGACGATTATTAGCTTGAAACATTATACTTTTGCAACTAGCTACAACATATCCAAAATTATGACATATAGAACATTCAACATTATTGATCAGAGGAAAAAATTGATTAACACTTATATAGTTAGGATTAAATGATTTCCTTTGAATACTTTCTTTCCTTGGTTGTTGATGGGGTTGATTTCTTATCTCCTTGTTGAGAATTTCAGATTTTGCATTAGAATTTCTTGCCTCAGCTTGACAGCTAGATTCACCTTTAACAATTTCATGAAAACCAAGCCCAGATTTGATGGCACGAGACCTTTGACTACTAAGAATATTATAAAAAATCCTAGTACTATCTTGAAATCCAAAAGTTTATCCTTTTCTTCTAATTTACCTTTTAGGATATTTACCTCAACCTGATAATGCTTTTCTTTTTTCTAGATATATCTTCTTCATGATTTGTTCAACCTTTCTTCCTTCCTCCACTTTTTTTTTTTTTTTTGTTAATTTGAGAATCTCATTTTATTTCTCTTCAAATTCTTGAAGTAGTTCTTCATTCTGCTTATTTTATTTTTCAAGATGTTCTTTTAGAGAGACAACCTCAGCTTCAAGACCTTTATAGTAACTAGTTATTTCTTTAAGTACCTGGTTGTTGTATCATTTTCATTCACTTGATTTCTTAATGATGTTACTTCATTCTGCATCCTTTGACATTGATCTTCCTTTTCCTTGTACTGCTTCCTTATTTGTTTTCTTCCTCCAACTGAGTTTTTAACCTGGTAACCTCTTCTTTGTAGGTACATTCCCTTTTATCAAATAGGTCTTGTTGATCTCTAATTTTATCTATGATCCTTTTAACTTCTACTTCTATGGTTATTAGATTTCTTTCACTTTCACCCATAAGAGAAAATTCAGTTGTTTCGTTGTCATATTCATTATCTTAAATATTGCATGAACAAGGAAAGGTATCAATAGAGGACCAAAAATCAGTACCTAATAGTTTTTTTACCTGATCATCTTCATTCTAAGCTAATTCTAAATCTAAATATTTTCTTCCATCTAATATCCAATTGTCTCTAACACTATCATTGTCTCTTTGAGATGTCTTCTTATTTTGAGGTGCTTTCTTCTTTTGCTTCTTTCCCATTGTCTCGACAGAACTCCTTCAAGTGATCAAGCTTCTGCCAAAGGACCTACTCTTATACCAATTGTTGGGAAAAGCGCTAGGGGGGGGGGGGGGGGGTGAATCAATGTTTTCAAATCAATAAATTTTTCATTTCATATTATGATTTCTATACATGACTTTACTGAAAGGAACCTATGTGTGTATGCGATTGTTCTTCAAACAACTAGCGTACTTCCATTAAACTTATGTTTCAATTAGTGTGATGCAGGAAAGTGTTCCCTCTACGGACAAAGGCAACCCCTCTAGCCCTAGAGTGGGTCTAGTCACACCAAGGATAGATCAACAATAGTTTTCCTTAAACTGTCATAGTTGGAGGCCTACCTCAACCAGTGTTCGATGGAGTTCCCTTGCGCTGCTCCAACTTTCACTTCCTTCTCTGCGATGAGTGATCAACCTGAAACAATGCAAAGGAAATACAACAAAGCACGTAATCGGAAAACAACAATGATCTATTTACTCACAAAGTCAAGAAGTCATGAGCTATCAAGTAAATTATATACAATACATAGGAAAACATCATTGATTGTATTAATAATGAAATAAGAGCAAGCTTACAACCAAAGTCTTGACGTCGCAAGCCTTTTCAGAGGGTCCAACTAGTGTATTTCTCAAGCATTCGCTCTTTGAAGATGGATCTCCAAACATACAAAGTCTCTCTCTCACTCATAAGTTTTAACACAAAATTAAGGGCACTACACAACCTTCCACAAGCTATCAACAATCCCACACTTGTCACACCCACACCAGCTATCTATCAAACTCAAAAGAACTAACAACACTGCTTAATCCAAAGAATTACCAACTAGCTAATCATACCAAAGGTTAGTGTTTAAATAGGAGAAGGAGTCTCCATGAAAGGTGGAAGAGAGAGCTTATCCCCAAGGAAGGAAGTACAAATGACAGAACTACCATACCAGAGGGGGAAGGGTGAAACAAACCATACCAACAACTAGGTCTAGAGACATCCAGAAGGCCAACTGTTGGAATGAATTCGCCCAATCTGGATCATCGCGATTTTATAACTAAGCTTTAGCGCTGACATCTCCAGTATGTAATGTAGCCAGTGAAATCATCGCTAAAGATAGCATATAGCCTCGTGCCGAAGCATGAAATCCGACCATCGTGGGAAACAGATGTACTTCTGTGCTGGAAGTGCGGCTGGACTATTTACGACCACTTTCCGTCGCGTATATTAAGTCCATTCTCGTGATGAGGCAAAAAACTTAGGAAAAGTGGGTCAATTGGCAACATAAGAGAGCATTTGTTCAGCATGAGCATGTTTTACTTGGACATATGACACAGTAGAAGGATTGGGAGTGAAGGCAATGAAAAATTATTGTGTAACAGATGCCCCCTAAAGTATGAAGCCTGAGAAAGTGGGAGGGGTGAAATATTTTACGAAACTAACTAAGTTGGAACACCATCTAGAAGAACCTGCAAGCGCAAGTACAACTGATATCTCTGATAGTGAAATACATGTAGTCTAGGCATGGGTGTAGCCATCCAAAAGACATACGAACTAGGTCTGTGGTATGGATGCAACCACTCAGCTAATAAGACCATAATGATAAAGATATGGTCACAGCCATCCATGAAGACTCGGGTATGGTCGCAGCCATCCATCAACAAGTCATGCAATCACAAACCAATCCACGCAACCCGAACATGTGTAATCTGAGTTCGGGGTCTTGAAACCCAACTGATCATAGTACAAATTCTAGCATGCGTATAGATGTGTTGAGGTCGAGAATGATAGAAATTTGCTTGATTATCGGTCGATGATGAAAACCGTTAACAAGCGCGAGAGAAACCACCAATAATTCCAATTGCTCTCAAGGTACTGCCTAGTACAATCCACGAAGTGTGAAGAATGAGCTGAAGTTGAACACTCGTGGAATCACCCAATTGACGACCAATGATGAAAGTCAACCGTTAGGTACGAAGAACCTGCCATTGAGGCATGCAAGCTCCAAGGTACCAACGGGGATCTCTAGATCAGTCTCCTGCATAATGAGCTGATGTCGACAAGAGATGATCTATCATAGGAGGGCCATAATGTTTCCCCCATCAACGACACGACATAAGGAACAAGCAGTAGATGGCAAAACAGAGTATCAAAGGAGGAGGAAAGGATGTAAACTGCAGAAGGATTATACTCTTCGGCGAAACGACTCCAGAGGGTGGCACCATTCAGGTACCAAGGGATCAGAAGCTTGATGAAGATAACATTGATCAGATGGAATGAGGCTAAATGGCAACCCAAACCCACGGAAGGCCAAATGACGATGTATGGATATCCCAACCCGACAAGAAGCAAAAGTGTCAATGTTCAAGAGTGACTAGCTGCCATAGATAATCAATAATTATTTCCAAATTTTCCCCCACCATTGCTGGTGAGTACCCCAATTATTTTTGAAAACAATATTGAAGGGAATAGCATGTGCTTGTAATATAAGTTCGACCTTCGATTGAATCCAACCTAGTAATAGTTTAACGAGCCCTAGGGAGGAGAAGCTTGAGTCTCGTCATGGTGACAAGTTTGATGTCGTCAGGGTTTAACGAGTCTGACATAGGTAAAACTCGAAGTCTTTTTCATGTTTAGGGAGTTTGAAAAAGACAAAAAAGAAAACTCCAGGGGGGTCCTTTTCGTAGATCTGTGTCCCTCGAGCTAGAAAAAATATAAAACAATACTCGAGAGAACTGCTTGATCATTACGACCAAGGAGTACTTTTCGTGATTAGTGATATAGACCCGAAAAAGTAGAAAATCGATCGAAACATGTCGTTTTGTAACCAATATCGGACTTGAAATGACAAAATTCCGGCAATCTTTTCACATTTATACAATCAGAAAAGAGCTCAAAGTGGACCGCCTTTTTATTCCGTTTAATGAGTCAAAAAGGAAAAACTCGGCAATATTTTTCATATTTTACAAGTCAGAAAAGAGCTTAAAGGTGACTCGTCCTAGAGGAACGTGTGGTATAAATGGTAGCAACTGGTTCCAGCAATGGTGGAACTACTCAAAACATGTAATGTTCAAGAGGCTAGCTAATAAAACCACTCATCTAGTTCCTCAAGAAAGGAAGAACAACCAAGTGAAAGCATATGATCAGCCAAAGAGATGGTGGTGATGGAATGAAACAACCAAGGCTCATATAGTAGAATTTAGCGAATAAAAATGGCAATCACAATATGTAATCAGGTATGGGTTAATTTTTCCACAAGATTGAACCATGGAGAACTCTGCTTGGATTCGATTTCATGTTTACACAAGCTTGAAACGAAAAACTATGTTTGTTATGAGTCTGCATGCCCTAAGGGATAATGACGCAAATCAAGGTACATGCCCCCCAAGCTTCATTCCAGTCAATGAGGTGGATTGAATGAAGGTTCACTTTCAAGATCTTGGAAAGACTCGACTTGGATTTTACAAGATCTTAAGCAAAGACTCGATTTGGAAAGGCAGTTGTTTCATTTTTTAATGAGGTTGACATAAGATCAAGAACTTTCCTCAAGACTCCTTGTTTCATTTATTAACGAGCTTGACACAAGGTCAAGAACTATGCTCATCACCCCTGTTTTCATTTCTTAATGAGGTTGAGACAGGAACAAACTATCCTTGTTACTCCTTGGTTCATTTTTTAATGAGGTTGACATAGGAACAAACTATGCTCGTACACATTGTTTCGTTTTTTAACGAGGTTGACACAAGATCAGAACTATCCTTGGGACACCCGATTTCATTTTTTATTGAGGTTGAGACAAGACAAACTATCCTCCTCACTCCGTGGTTCATTGGCCATATGAGAACATGGCTTTCAAGAGGTCTTCGCGGGATGGAAGGGATGCAATCTAGGAGGAATACATGTCATGAGTCACTAATGATAGATCGAGTTCCAATGCCCCCAGTACATGATGTACGAGACCATCTGCATGATCATTAGCAAAGGCAGACACGGAACGGGTAGCCACATAATTGACTTGTGGAAAAGAAGGTACTGCTTGTGAGCAAGAACCGAGAGAGGATGATAGCTGCGCAGGAGGCATTGGGGGACTAAAGAACGATAATTGATCTATGGTCACCACTCTTCCATCGTGTGGAAAACATACCACATGTAAAAGTGAAGAGTCGAGGGCCCCTATTGTATAAACATAGTCACGGCCAAGGAGAAGACTGAAATCTAAAGCACCTTGGACAACCATGACGTCAATATAGACGGGTTTTCCCCACAAAGTAACAAGAAGCTTCGGGAGGATCCCTAAAGGTTGACTGGTTCCTCTGTCAAATCCAGCAGATTCTGCATGACCGACACAAGCTGTGGGGAGCCCAAAGCTTGCCAAGTAATGAAAGGAATGAGACTAACTGACGCACCCTCATCCAAGACAGTTCCAGGTACTGCCTTATCATAGGCATGTACTGTAATCTAGAAAGGCAGATAGGATGGAAGGCGGAATGCAGTCAAATGACTCTAGTCGAAGGAAACGACCGAACTACTTGGTGGGGGAATCCTATGATTGCCCCCTGCTCTACAGGAACTGAAGAAGGACCCTCTTGACCAACGGGGATAGGAGAGTCATTTTCAGACTTAGGAGAATCTGACGAGACAAGAAGAACATGAGCATGACGCTCTTCCAAAACAGAGTGATCAACAGGTGGTGAACCTAAGTTGACACTCTCTTCGACCAATGGTTAGTTTGGAACAGGCTTAGCCCAGCCAGGTTCAGAAAGAGGAGTACAGACAAGAGAAGAATCTAAGTCAATCTCTTGGTTGACGGGGAGAGGGTCTGAAGAGAGCCTTTGATAACCAACGGGAAGTCGAGGCGAAGAAACTGTAAGACTTTCCAAAATGGCAGAAGCTTTATCCATGAGTGGATAAAGGTGAAGGGGATGGTTGCCTTCACATAGCCTACAGGGGAATCGAATCTTCCCTTTCTTCTTACCATTTCCAGTTGATAGGGTAGCATCGCCATGAGCTTCAGAGGATAATGAGGGATGAGATGGATTGTGAGACCATACTTCTAAGATCCTAGGAATGCCAGGACAATCACGAAGAATATGGTCACCCTTCACAATTTACAAGGAAACTTAACCTTCTGCAAAGGAGCAAAAGGTGGTCCGACCTAAGATGTACTTGGAGAAATAGTTGCATAGGTGGCCTCGTGCTTATCAGACTTCTTCTTATTCTTCATCTTCATCTTCTTCTTCTTAGTCTCCTAGTTACTAGATGTGAAACTTTCACCAGGCAAAGGAGGAGAGGAGGAGGAAGAAACAGGGGAAGAAGGCGTAGGCTCAACCTTGGAATCAACATGTCATGGTTCAGATGAAGAAGAAGGTGGAATAGAATTCATGACACTCGGGACCACCAAGGTCGAAAACAACCAAACGAGCAGATCGACGGCTAACCCGGGCAAGGACAATGTTGCCATATATGGAGCACCGACATTTCCAAATGGAGGAAATGGACCAGGATTTCCATCTGGGGAAGACCTTGGTCGGTAGACTCGAGGAATGTTTCCATCGAGAACTAGCCTAAAAAACACTCTTATCACAACCAAGAACTCGAACTGTTACCAGGAATATTTCATGGGCAGTAAATTTTATAATGCAGGAACAAAACTTGACCTTTTCATCTTTAAAGAGTCGAGAAAAGGACAAAAATATGACTCTAGTCGCCTTTGAATATTTAATGAGCCTGAAGTGACAAGTGCTTAGATGGACCTTTTCTTTTAGGGAGTCCAAAAAGAAACGAAAGTGACTACTCTGGAGAACTAGGCAAAAGGTTTACCAAACAACCCGTAAAACTGCATATACACCTTGGAAGTCATATGAAAACCAAGGACTTTCCGAACGGAAATTAATATTCCTGAATGTTGTGTTCGGTGTGTTATCGTTATAGGATGATAACCTAGTGGGGTCTCCCAACATATACTCGACGGTACATGGGAGCACAATTCTGTACTAGACCGCTATTGAGTCACAAAAGGAGGAATCACACAACCTTGAGTGAAAGCAATAATGACTAGGCTTAATGACGCCAGAGCACGTCTCTAGCCTAGACCTCTAAGTAATGAGCATTATGTTCCAATGCGTTGTTAAGTTTATTCAGTTCATTTTAAACTTGATCTTGAATCAAGTTTCAATTTTCAGGCCTTACTGTGTGTATAGAACAAAACCTAGGATGCAGCTAGAATGAACGAAATATCCTTTTACTTTGATGAACACCTACCTACAGGAGGGTACAGAGATCATTCCCAAACCAAGAAAACCCAGATAAGCAAATGCAGTCACTCAATGCATACAGACATCAATCCCTACAGTGCATAGATACTACTAATGAGAGATTTTATCATTTGCTTCCCAATATGCAACCTTGAAATGAAAATTCACTTTCACTTTCGTATACTAAATGAATGCAGTCTTATGATTTTGATGTTCTTTTAAATTTAAAAGAAACAAACAAGCAAGCGTGAAAAACTGGGCGATCCAAACAATCGTGATCTATGTTCGATAGTGAAAAGAAATCGAATCAATACCAAAGATTGGTCCAATAATCGTCACTAAAAATCAACCAGAAACAAGTAATGGGGAAGGCTCAATCAAACCAACAAGAAATTTGCAAACAAATCTTGGGAAAACTGGCAACCAAGCCAATAGATTCAAGAACTTGAAAGAACGAACTAGGTCACACAGGCAAAAATGCAAGATTCATTCAACAAAGCCAAAGAAAGAGTGCCTTAACCATAAATAGTGAAAAACAAGCTACAGAGCAAGAGAAAAAGAGCAAGGGATCAACAGGACTGGTGAACTTAGGAGGCAAAATTGAAAAAATCAATTCTACAGGAATCTTCGCGGGAACTACACAAGCAACTAGCGCTGATCAACAACTAGTTGTGGCAACCGAGCGACATCGTCGCGGAAGTACATGTCTTTTCTGCGACATGTAGATTTCAGGAGTCGTCGCGACTGTGCGACGGTATTCAGCAATGCATAGGACTTTACAAAAGAGTGAATGCGACTGTTAAACTATTTTCCACGATGATGTTAAAAATAATGAAAAACGAACAAAAAACTCCCAAAGAAAAGCCAGTCAATCCAATAGACAATAGAGGGATTCCTAGATCGATCTAGGTGACCCAAAATACTAATAGTTAATCCCCAAAATTCAAGAGAGACCAAATCAAAATCAAAACAAGAGCAAACAAGAGAAGAACATAAGACAGACTCCCCAGCAAAGTCCCCAACTTGTGATGCAGGAAAGTGTTCCCTCTGCGGACAGAGGCAACCCCTCTAGTCCTAGAGTGGGTCTAGTCACAGCGAGGACAGATCAACAATAGATTTCCTTAAATAGTCATAGTTGGAGGCCTACCTCAACCGGTGGTCGATGGAGTTCCGTTGTGCTGCTCCAGCTTTCGCTTCCTTCTCTTCGATGAGTGATCAACCTGAAACAATGCAAAGGAAATATAACAAAGCATGTAACCAGAAAACAACAATGATCTATTTACTCACAAAGTCAAGAAGTCATGAGCTATCAAGTAAATCACATACAAGACATAGGAAAGAATCATTTATTGTATTAATAATGAAATAAGAGCAAGCTTACAACCAAAGTCTTGATGTCGTAAGCCTTTTCAGAGGGTCCAACCAGTGTATTTCTCAAGCATTCACTCTTTGAAGATGGATCCCCCGACATACATAGTTTCTCTCTCACTCATAAGTTTTAGCACAAAGTTAAGGGCACTACAAAACCTTCCACAAGCTATCAACAATCCCACACTTGTCACACCCACACCAGCTATCTATCAAACTAAAAAGCATTAACAACACTGCTCAATCCAAAGAATTACCAACTAGCTGATCATACCAAAGGTGAGTGTTTAAATAGGAGGAGTCTCCATGAAAGGTGGAAGAGAGAGCTTATCCCCAAGGAAGGTAGCACAAATGATGGAACTGCCATACCAGAGGAGGAAGGGTGACACAAACTATGCCAACAACTAGGTCTGGAGACATCCAAAAGGCCGACTGTTGGAACGAATTCGCCCAATCCGGATCATTGCGAGTTTATAACTAAGCTTTAGCACTAACATCGCTAGTATGTAATGTAGCTAGTCAAATCATCGCTAAAGATAGTAGATAGCCTCGTGCCGGAGCATAAAATCCGACCATCATGGGAAATAGATGTACTTCTGCAATAGAAGCACAGCTAGACTATTTACGACCGCTATCTGTCGCGTATATTAAGTCCATTCTTGTGATGAGGCAGAAAACTTAGGAAAAGTGGGTCAATTGGCAACATAAGAGAGCATTTGTTCAGTATGAGCATGTTTTACTTGGACACATGACACAGTAGAAGGACTGGGAGTGAAGGAAATGACAAATTACTATGTAACAGTTAGTCCTCAGCCAATGCATCAGTGCTTTATTAAACATTAGATAGACCGTAACCATGTGTTGTAAGAACAAAATAAACCATCACACATAAGAAACACATATGAACACCAAGATTTAAGGTGGAATCCCAATGCAGGAAAAAACCACCTATTGTTATCGTCTCTTTCTACTTTTAATATAAATAAAAAGCTTTTTACAAACTTGTATCGGTGCAGACTCATACTAGTACACAGGCACCCAGTTGCAGAAGGTTACAACCTTCGCTCATTCTCCAACTCCTGTTGGAAGGGAGCTCAAACTCCCTGATCTAATTACCAACTACTGGAAGGAAGCTTTGACTTCCTCATTGAAGGCTCGAACCTTCAGTAACATCTATGGACCATGTTTCATAAATTTTCACACTGGATCCAATATCAACACTTATGCTCAATCATCATTGTAACACTGAATCAATCAAAACTCAACCAATCAATTGGAACAATCAGATCACTGTAACAAGTACACAAAACTAAACTCAGAATATTGTGTCAACACATAGAATCAACTGCAATCCTAATCATTCAAATGTCAAAATGTCTACGCTACTTAACTCAAGGAAACTCGCGTGTATACACGCTTTTTTGTAGAGAACCCCGCTTACAGATATTAATATACTGAAAACTTGTAATTTTGAATCAGACACGGAGCTGACTATATATATTTTGAAATATTTTGTTAGCTTATAGAACTCTCATACAGTCAACAACACCAATAATCTCTTCAACCAATCAACATGCAAACAAATTCAACTTCATCATTCAATCCATTATACTTCAAACGTTATCACTCAACCCAGATCAACATGAGAACATCATTGACAGACAGGAAGCACTGATCAGGTTGATCAGTGATTTATGAATAGAAACCCCTTACTTTATATACGTGACTTTGAAGAAGTGAACCTGTGTGTATACACGCTTTTCCTGAGACCAACCTGCATATAGATATGAAAATTTTGACCTAAAATTGTGTAGCTCTTCAAAACTTCAGAAAGACCCAGATCATAATATTCAGAGATAAAAACATGCGTCAGTACTTAGATTTAGTCAATCCATGAGCAGATCATACGATGGAAAATCATTTCAGGTCTCATGATCTTAACCCATCATTGTATTCATTGATGCATAATTATTTCAGATCTATTGGATCTTATTCATCATCAAACTCTCAGTTGCATACTTAGTTTAGATCAAGCAAAGTATCAAAAAGTTCCCATAACATGCATATTTTCTTTAGATCTAACTATTCATAATATTTTCATCGCTTGCACACCTTCCACAATTTGATCTTCACCACCTTATATAGTTTAGCCTTTTTTAATACCATAGGTCAAAACCATATTTATGTCGATGGTATTCTTTGACGGGATCAACCTCCATTGTTGCACTCATTACTATGGGCCAATACCATGGTAAATACCTTAGTATTTAGAATACCATGGTGCAAAAACAGTACGTGACTTTTCTTCACATGACTTGGCCTTGACGAACCCACGTATATTTCTTGAACTTCCAACTTTATCATTCCTCTGCCTCTGAACTGCCATGAATTTTTTAGGACACTGTCACATCTATAAACACATCATATTTATTCCTTTAGCAAGTAGATTTTCATCAAGAGACAACTTATCAATTAGGTTTCCATTCATCAAATAGGTTGTCATCAAGGACAACTCATCAGGTAGGTTTCCATCAAGGAAAACACCTAATTCATAATGCCAACATAAGCAGTATATATGGTCATATGGTTGTGCAGGGCAGTTCAAGTTAGCACACACTTTTTATTGATTAAGCTGACTACATAAGAAGACAAAAATTTAGCATACTTTGAGCTACTTTGAAACAGGACATGGAAAGGTTGAGCATGATGGTGTAGGTGCTTGTGTGAAGAAAACACTTAGGAGGTACCAAATAAGTCATCATGCATATTGTTGGTCCCTATAATACTAGTGATTACCCCATTACTATGGTAGTTGTACCCCTTATTAATATTGTTGTGCCCCTATT
>APFE030019282.1:14301-44521 GCA_000404065.3 Pinus taeda
CAAGACTTGGGTCAACTAAGCATAATTCAGTCCAAGGAATACTCTCAAACTCTTTCACAAGCTCATCAAGAGGCAGGGTATTGGGGGGTTGGTTCTAGAGGATCTGGTCAATTAGGTTATCTTCATTAGGTTGCCTCCCTCCTATAACAACATCTAGGGTACATATTCGATGGGATGTTGTATTATACACTTCATATTCCTCCACCTCTTTTAGCCAAAATGGTAAGTCATGCTCAATGTATGGATGACCAGGAGGGTACAATACCAATTTTTTGGACAAATGCCCATTCTTAACCGTTATGTTCCCGACCCCGCAACTAATGTAAGCATCAATAGTGGATAACCATGGCCTTCCCACGATGAGAGGTTAATCGTTGAATTTGGTTTTGGGTTCGAGAATCGAGAAGTCAACAGGATACTCCCAGGAGTCAATGGAGACCATTACATCTTCAACAACTCCCCCAAGAGCCACTGTGGATCTATCTGCAAGTTGCAACACTATAGTGGTATTTCTCAAGGATCCTTGGAGGTTTAGTTTTAGCATGGTTTCTTTAGTCATCAGATTGATGCAGCCCCAAGATCAATCAGGGTATGGGGGACAATGATGCCATCAATGTGTACATCTACTATTGGACTTCCAGGGTCTACATATTTTTGACAAATCACTCTCCCCAACATAAAATCAAATAATTCACCAATAAAATTGATGTTGGGGGTGTCTCTTTTTCTCCTCCCAGGGCGTTTGAAACATTTCTCCTTGATAACCTTATTATAGATGGGAACATCATTAATAGCTTGGAGGATGGGTATTTTAAACAGATTCTTCAATTCTCCCAAAATTTCAGTTTCTTCTGGGGTGTGCTGGCTAGGATGGATCAATCTCTCAAGAAAAGGAGGTGGATTTACTTGAGGGGTACTCTCTTCCTTTTCCTATTCAAGTTCTTCAGGTGGAGATGGAGGTTGGTTATTTGGAAGCAGTCTTCTAGAACTAGGGTTGATTTCTTGAATATCCATAGCATAGGTAGGGTAAGATGTCTCTCCACTGTAGAACTGTTGTACTTGCTTGTTATTTGGGTTTGGATTGGATTGAGTAGACATTCGAGGTTTTTTGGGTGGAGCAGGGTGAGTGAGTTGTGGTTGAGGTGGAGGTGGAGGCAGTAAAGCAAGGGGTTGGTTGAGTTGAGCCCTCCACCCTTGTGATGGGTTATTCCATTGAGGAGATTGAGAAGCATATGGCTGAAATGGTTGATTGATAGGTTGGGTAGGATATTGAGGAGCATAGGGCCAAGAAGGATGTGTGGACCATGATGGATGAGTGGAAGAGTACTAGGGTGGCAATGGTGCTTTCTGGTTGGGATGGCAATAAGAGTAAGATGCACCTTGCATGCCCTATTGGCATGACTGAGGTCCTTGAGGCCTCCTTTGATTTATAAAGTAGAGTTTCTCAACCCAACCTTCTGCCCCTTGGTATACAGCTTTTAAACTAGGCAAAAAAGGGAATTTCTCTGTGGCAAGGTTTTCCTCACAAACTAAGCAGGCCTCTATGACATTTAATGGCCATTCATTTCTGGGGTGCCTTCTAGTACATTTAGGAAAGAAAATAGCTAGGGATCTCTTTTCTTCCTCTTGTCCCCTCTTGATCTACATGGTATCCATTTGAAAAGAAAAGGTATGGAAATTTTCACTTTTAAAGTCCTCCAACATGTTCCCAATCTCATTCTTGGTGGATTTTGTGGAAGGAGAGGGTTTCACCAAGCCTTGAATATCCCTACCCTTCTTCCTAGTAGCCCTAGAGTGAATTTTTTAACATTGTTTTGATGTCATCGTAGGATAACTGATAGATGTCTCCCCCAGACAACATGTTGAGGGTTTCTAGCAAGTCCTCCATGATCCCTCAGAGAAGAACTAGCATGATTGATTCAGGATCAAGGGTGTATCTGGCCCTCCTATAATTGAGTTGAAATCTCTCATCATAGTCCTCTAGGGATTCATCAGGTCCAAGTTCTGGACAATTGTTGGTATGAAGGTGGTTGTTTGTGTAAATGTTGGCATTGATGTCAAACAAGTCTTAGCCTGATGATGGGGCTTCATGCATTGGTGCTTGTGATTTCAACTAGGTAGAGACTTTGGAGCCATATTTTGAGGCAAAGAATTGGGTTAGTGGCTAATCAGACTCCTTTCATTAGAAATTTCTATTTCCAATAGTGTGAGGAAGTCTAGAAATGTACTTGTGGTTTGAGAGATATGGCTTGTTGAAGTTCAAGATGATTCAGGCCTTGTGCAGTGAGGAATATCGGAGATCAGAGGTTCTGGCGAATTGCAATCAGAGGACCCGAAAAATTGCATCTTAGTGATCCTACGTATCGTAGGCCCTGAATAATTTCATATCAGCCATCTCGCATGTCGGAGGTCTCACAATATTGGGGGATAAGCCAAGTTTGTGCATGCTTTGTTAAATCGCTACGGAGGAAAAAAAGGAAAACACAAAGGAATTTGGTGAAAAGCCAGAGTAGACGAGGCCTCTTTCTCTCTCCTCCAAGTAGGACACATGGAGGCATCTGGTTGGCTCCGATAAGGATAGAAGGCAGCATCGAAGGAGCTCTGATGAGGAAAATTGGTAGGATCCGATTGGTTTTGATAAGAGACACGTGGCTGCTTGTTTCAGCGTGACGTCACATTACAGAGGGACACGTGACAAGCTATTTCGGTGTTTATGGATGGTCTAATGGGCCATATCTGAGTGACATGTATCACTAGTAAGAAGATTCCATATGGCATGAGATGACATCACTTTGGCAATCGGCGACCAGAGGTTTTCAATGGTTGGCTCATGTGCCACAGTGAAATTTTTTAGGATGTGGGATAGTAGGTGGTCGTAAAGGACTAAGGGAAAAAATGGCTAGGGCTAAATAGAGGGGCCAATCGGAAATCGATGATTGAAAATTTGTGATGGATAACACATTGTCACAAAGTGGAAATCTTCGATAAGGGGCTCCGATGTGGTAAGCACATGGTTTAGAGGAAAGACAAGAAACCAAGGGCACAACACTTTATAAGGGAACCAAAGGCCTCCGACATAGCACTGAAAGACTTAGCGCCTTAAGGCCAAGCCCCCGGTCACCTCCCTTGGTCCTATGGTAACAAGTGTGCAATAAGGGCTAAGGGGAAGGAGCTTAAAAATCAGAGATCAACAATCGCAGGTTTGTGGTTGTTGGCACATTGGGCACAAATGAAAAACGTCGATATAGGGAGCTTCGATATGGTTGGCACTCAGTCACTGAACCAAGTTCTATGGTGGAGATATATTAGGGGTATAATGCAAAAGGGGCTAGACTTGATCAGAGGTAGGCAATCAGATATTTCATAGTGTTACACCACTACATAGTACTTCGATGAAAAGCTATGATATGATGGTACAGGGTGTCATTAAGATGTATGAATTGGCAGTTGTGATTTTGAATGTAGAACTATAAGGTTGATGGTCGAAGACCTCCCATGCACGCATTATAAATAAATGAAAAACAAAGACTCCATGATGATGTACTAGTAGATATCTACGAACCATAAAGAAGTATGGGGAGCCTCTATGAAATATGTAAGGGGGACTAAGAGTTAATACACAACATGGAGAGTCAGATGTATGACAAAGAAGTGATCATTCCCCATCCTTATGAGTTTAATACAATGATTGAACTAGTGTTAGCGTATATCAACAGAATAATGGGGGGCCATGCATGGGCAGAATTGATGATGACATTGACTACATGGAACCAATAGTAACACATGAACAAAATTGTGAACATCCATTGAGCTAATGGGGGGTGTGAGCATACTTGCAAGATTACAGATCTGTGAGTTGTGTATTGGTGAAGAGTGTTGCAAGGGTAGTGTTGTGTTGAAATAGTGGAGAGCCCTAAGGAGAGAGCAAAGGAGTGAGTTGTGAATTGGAGGAGAGTGTTGCAAGGGTAGTGTTGTGGTGAAATAGTGGAGATCCCCGAGCAGAAAAAGTAGAGCAGAGAGCAAGTGTTGCAGTGGGAAGCAAGAGGAAGACTACCACAAGTATTCAGAAAGCAGAGTGTAGAAGTTGAATATGCAGACAACCATTAAGTTGGTATTTTACTTATAATTTATATGCCTCTATTTTCAGTATGAAAATTGTATGAAATAGTAAAACAATGGAAGTGACTGGTTGGTTCCTGCATACTTAAGAGCTTGGTGCCTCTAGGTAAGTTGGTGCTTGCTAAACAAAAGAGGGTGGTGCCTGTAGGCAAGTTGGTTCTTGTTAAACAAAATAGGTTGGTGCCCCTTGACAAGTTGGTGTTTACTAAACAAAAGAGGTTGGTGCCTCTAGAAAAGTTGGTGCTTGCTAAACAAAAGAGGTTGGTGCCTCTTGGAAAGTTGGTGCTTGCTAAAAAAAAGGGGGTTGGTACCTCCAGTGGTTGGATGCTCACAAAAAAACATATGTAATTAAGTTGGTGCTTAAATTACATCATAAAACAAGCAAGAAATTGGTGGTTTTTTCACTCTGGGTTTCCAGGTGAAAACACTATGTCAAATTTATATTGGTCATGAGATTGTTGTTCGAGCATGTGTTCTAAAAGTTTATAAGATTTACTTCTTTATGAATGAATGATTTCACATACGAAAGAACATAAGAAGGAACTATAAGCATAGTAAGAAAAGAAAAGAAAGAGTTTCTTAAATTACTAATTCACCCCACCCCCCTCAGCAATTCCTTAATTCCAACAATAAGAGTCATTCTAAAGATTTGTTCCTTGGTTTCTTTGGACCTACAGTAGTCCTTGTACTTGTTATTAAAGGCTTGTTGCATTTGAACCCAGGTAGTGATGTTATCCCCAAGCAAACCCATAAACCAGCGCAAGGTTCCATCCTTAAGGGTAGATGGGAATAACTTTAGCTTCTGGTCATTAGAGACATAGTCATAGGTCCTACAGAAAACAGAAAATTCAAACATAAAAGTATCAGGACCCTTAGAGGTTAAGCCATGGAAGTGTGGAAGGGAAGTAGGACTTATATTCTTCATTTTGGCCTCTCCATTAGTCTCTTTGATAGGGAAAACCTCATTGTTCTTGTTTTTAACCATGGTTTGGGTAGGTGAAATGGGTTCTTCTTCCCCAATAGGTTCTTCAAATATCTCAGGTTTCTCACCTAAAGGGTCTTCTAACTCTCCTGTAGTTAGAGGGTGATGAGCCCAAGTATTGCAACAATAATCCTGCAACTCCCAAGGCTACCAGCTTTACTTATCAACTCGGGGTTTGTACAAACTTGAAGGTGATAGTGCTATATGCACAAGTAGAAGTGAAGGTCCTACCTGTTGCCACTATTTGTCTAGTAAGGGACCCAGGGGTTCCAAGCCAAACTTCTATAGGGTCAGAAGAATCTTAATTCTTTGATGGAAGGAGAGAAAACCTATTCTAAGAGAGAGCTACTCTACTGCGGTAGTGAAGAAAACAACATGAAATGATAAACTTACACCATAACCTAACTAACCAATTAAACAACTATGCTAAGCAGAATTGCTAAATTAACACTAACCTAATGCTAATTATCTAAGTTGTAGAAGTAAAGAGCATCAAAACTAGACTAAGGTGCAACAAAGAAACTTAGGCTAAATCGAGTTTCAAGCGAAAAAAGAAATCGGAGGTCGAAATCAATGAAAGGAGGACGCGAGGGAGAAATAGTGCATAAGAACAGTTGGATCAATCGGGTGAAAGGAAAATGAAGGGCAGATATTGGATAACAGGAGGTTACGTAGATAGATGGGCGAACAGGATGAACAGTGGAGATCTTATCATGAAGGCTTAAGTGAATGGATGGACAAACAAGGGAATAAAGCAGATGAACGATGAAGATCGTGTCGTGAGGGATTAGGTGAGTGGATGGACGAATGAGGTTAACATGAGATGAATTGTTGAGATCTAGTCACGTGGGTGAAGTCAAGAGATGGACAAACGACGCTAAAATGAGCGATGAATGGCTAAGATCTTATCGCACGGGTGAAGTCAAGAGATGGAAGACGAAGATCATATCACGAGGAAAATAAATGTGCAAAAATGAGGGAGCGGGTTTGTAAGGTAGTAAGTAGTTTCTCACGCGCCCTTCAGGCTCTAAGAAGTATTTCGAAATTTCACACAATTAGCCTTACTAGGCGACATGTAGCATGAGAAAAACACTTTTCTCACGTGCTCTCGAGCGGATAAAATTCATGCACTAATCCGCACGAGATTGCACAATGCCTGTTAGATCAGGTGGGGTTGATCAATGGTGGAGATTGGCCAATCTAGTTGGTGACTGGGTGAAGTGACAATCGTTAGATCAGGCAAGGCAGATCAATGGTGGGGACTTAAACTGCATAAAGTGATCAGGTGACGTGCTAGCCTTCGAATCAAGGGATAGATCGAAAATGGATATTAAAGCTCATAAAGTGAGTGGAAGACTCCACGCGAGGCAACAGTTGGAGAAAATAGTGAGTCGAACAGTGATTGTGAAGGTTTGTTGGTGATTGGACGACAAGGAAGCGATGCATGAGGAAAGTGTTGGAGGTGGTTTCAAATGAAAATGACAGAGAAAACCAGTGCGGGTGAACAAATAACTGCATTAAACATCGAACTCCATAGCCCATGCGAGAACTAGAGACCTATGTTTTTGGGGCTGTTGAAGGGTCCCTTCCTCAAGTCATGGTCCCAGAGGGAGGAGATGAGGCTGAGACACCTGCGCACAACCTGATAGTGATATATTTCCTCTAACTGACCTATGAACTGAAAGAAGGCATAAATGAAAGTAAACTACATCAAATGCAGCAACTGAAGTAGATGAACGGGAAAACCATGCATGATCTACGCTATATTGCTTTAATGAAAGTGCAACTACTTAAGCAAATAAATAGTGAAAACCATAAGGCTACTTAAGCAAATGAATAAAAAACCATGAAGCTACTTAAGCAAATAAACATAACAGAACTCTATGCTAACATACATGTACAGTAAAGAGGAGTTGTGGCTGCTTGGGTTAGGCCCTAACCCAAGAGCTTCAACCCTCAGAGTTAACTCAGAGTTGGCTTACACAGAACTAATTCTTATTATAAAAACCATGGATTACAGAGAAAACTGTCACAATTCTTTGTAGCTCAGAAATAAAACAAAATTTTACAAATGAAGTCTAAATCCTACTGAGGTCCTAAACCTCTCTATTTATACATCTGAAGTCTCTAACAACATCCTTCCCATTAGGGAGGCTTGGCCTCTAACTCAAGAAAAAATGGTTTCTATCCTTTTCACTTGCTCAGCTGTCTTCTAGTCTTCAAAGTGATGGTTGTTTACACTCTGAGCTGGTGGAGGAATATTCGAATGGAGGGGTAGTAAATGAGGAGGATTCACCTCCTATAATTACTATCCCTTGTCCCATTCTAGTTTTACCAAGGTCTTTGCCATAGTTCCTTGATTTTATCCTTTATACCTGCATTTTCCTTGATTTTAACTTTTATTCCCTCATTTCATGCACATTAGACCACAAAGAAACATATCCAACTCTAACTCATTTCATAAACAAAATATAAGAAAAATTATGCAATAAGTTGTGAGAATAGTTGGTTTGACTAGGCTAGGAGGTGAATTAAGGCCAATTAAGGCCCATATAATTACTCAATGATGAGACTCGTCATCACCCCCCTACTGAAATTGTTGCTCATCCTCTGAGCAACTTAGTCAATGTCCATGTACTTCATGGCTTTGGTAGCCTCTATGACATCCCATGCTTCTGTTGTGGTCTCTTCTTCTTGTTTATAGAAGCCTGCTTTCCTTTCTACTTCTTCCCACTACCTCTTTTCCTCTTCTTCTTTTCTTCCTTTTAGCATCCCTAGGAGTAGTGGTGGACTAAGTTTTAGGCCTATCCAATTAACCTTCAACCTTTGCATTGATTGCTCATACATAGGTGTCCTGTTAAGTGCTTTTCTCAACCTTTGAGGGGAGTGATATTATCTGATATTCAAGTTATGTGGAAGTGTGTTCCATCTCCTTTAGTAGGCATGTATATTATCATCTTAGCAGCCTAAACATAGCCTCAAAATGTGAAATTGCTTGCTCTTGGGCAGCAAGATATCTAAGTGCTAGCTGAGGATCCTTTGCAATTAGATTATGGGTGTTGATTAGGGCCATGAGATTTTATTGTTAAGCTCTAATAAAAAAAGGTTCATTTTTCTCTCTGGCCAATATTATTTTCATCTCTGCAACCCTTGACTTCTTATGGTTCATCGATGATGCCAAAGCCATTAATTGTAGATCTCCTAGATCTGCATTAATATCCCAAATATTCATGTCTATGAGGGCCATGTTATGCAAGTAAAACTCAGCCATTTTGGCCCCATCCTTTAGTGCACTTTGATCACAAAGATCAGTAAACTATTTGTAGTCCTAAAATGGCATGGTGCTCCTTTGTGCTAGTGTTTTAATCTGAAATTGCAGCCATTGTTCTCTAAGGTAAGGAGTATAGGATTTAGTTGGCATCCTACACTGGATGGCCTCCAAGGAGAGGCTGGCCATACATGCTAGCTGGTTTTCCTTTTCCTGCAGCTGTCCTCTCTATTTTTCTTATCTTCTTCCTTTTGTTGTTCTTTCTCATCTCCATCAGTTTCTTCCTCTTTTTCAACATCATCCTCCTTGTCTTCTTTCAGCATGTTCCTCTATATTAGTTACTTCTTCACCCATCTCATCCCATCTAGCTCTGTATCTTCTTCTTGTTTTGCCTCCTCCTCACTGACAAAAGGATTAACATCATAGGTGAGGGTTTTGATTTCATTCTTTGTGGTAAGTTTCTGAAGACTGACCATGTTATGGAGATTATGAGGCTTTGGAGGGCATCCTTAATGAGGATCCTGATCAACCCATGGTGAACTAACTGCTGGGAATTTCCTTCCTTTGCTTTGCTGCTGGAGTTTATGAGTGATTGCATAAAAAAATAAGGTATGCTGAGTCTTTGGTGAATTGGTGTTTCTACCCCAAATCTTAATTCTTCAAGCATTCTAAAATGGTTGCCATAATAACACTGTATCTATGGACTCTTGCATTCTCTTTTGACTTATTAAAGAATTTCCCTTTTGCCACCTTTTCACTTATAAACCAACTACCTCTTAACCTTTACAACTTTGATCAAATGATGCATATGAGTGAGTACATGGGATATTTACCTATGGTCTTGATGCCATGCTGCAGTTGTCAAACATCATAGGTGTTGTTGATGGTCATTCTTTTTCCTCCTATGTTGTCTGCTAATGGTTTATTAGCTTTTGCAGGTGTCTATGACTGAAGATCTAATGTTGTTGTTACTGTTGTGGAGCTCTTGGATCTGATGCTGCTGTGGAGCTCCTAGATCACCACTTGGAAATGTTTGGTGTCTCCCTTATAATTTCTTGATCATGTTGTTGGCTGGTGTTGTGAGGATGCTGGAATGAATGAATAGAGGGAGTAGGAGTGTATGTGGATGCAGAGATGATGGTAATGATTGAGGTGAATTTTTTAGAAAACAAAATCTTTACCTAAATTGAAGCCATGAAGTGAAAAACAATAGAATTGATGGAGGGATGCATGGTAAGGAGTGGAGGAGATGAAATATATGTTTGTTGGACACAGATTGTCATTGATGTCAATATGGCAATATTTGAGGAGAAAAAGGAGCCAAGAGGAACAAAACAGAGGATGCAGACAACCATCACAGCAACAGAGGAACAAGCAGAGCTATAAGGAAGCAGATAGAGCCATCAGAGGAGCAATGGGTGCATTTATATTATCGGGAGCTATCAGGCCACAAAAGAATTATATGCATGAAGATATAGGCAAAGGAGCATATGTCATACATATATATACATTTATACTATCGGGCCATAAAACCCATGTATGCTTGCTTTAACACTTTAGGCTTAACACTATTGGAGACGGATTGTGGACTTGAAACTCTATACATGGGAGTGTTGATTTGTATTGGGTCCGGCACATCTCATCGCTATGAGGGGTCTATGTTAACATCAAGCCCTGACCATGTGCGACTTTCGATCACTGATAGCGAGTATCGCATCATCACTTCGGAAGTGGGAGCTACAATATGTCAAGCGGTCCATTGCGATTGCCAATAGCAATATCGCATTGGACCTCCGCTAGGGGCAACTCCCGACTGCGATGCATATCCACGCGAAACTGCCGCACATTACAAGTATGACTTAATTTATGATCACATCTGTCGCATATCGTAAGCCGTAAAGCCTTGGCACATGGAAGCACCGACTACGATAGGCTGTGGACCTGACAGGCATATTAATTATGGTTTAATACCATATCACATCCAGTCCATCAGAGTAGTGGAGGATCGGCCGTCGGCCATCGGCGGAGTCATGGGTCCAGTATATAAAGGACCCCCAGGAGTCACAAATCGCCAATTACGATTTAAGCGTGGACTCGATACAGGAATAGGTGCGAATGTAATATTTCCTGAAGTCCGCCTTTTAGTCAGTTTGAATTTTTTTTTCTCATATTCTCCATGTAATGGAATGTTTGGTTTGCATGGGGTGTTTTAAGCCGAAAGGCTTACGATGGCTATTCCGACAGTTCAAAAGGCTAAACGTCAGTGAAAATGGTTGAATCATGGCAATTATGATTGCGATCGGGACAAGACATCTCTGTTTAATTGAAAGAACTCTGTGTATGTCGCAATCATTGCCAAAAGGAGCATTGTTACAGTAAACCGAGAGGATGTGTTTTCTGTGGATCATTTGGACCAGTCTAATGAATATATGTATCCCAAAAAATTCAGTGAAATTGCACATTGTAGAGGAAGCCACAATGACCGAGGAGGAAGCCTAAGAGGCGGTGTAAGCGAAAACGAATGGACAGTGGCATGGGAACATATAAAATAGTAAAAATAGAGAACTATTCATGTTGTTGTTGTGGTGAAGAACCAGAGTATGAGGTAGCAGAAGCAGCAAAGGCAGAAGAGGCAGCAGAAGCAGCAGAGGCTGTAGAGGCAGCAGAAGCAGTGGAGGCTATAGAGGTTATAGAAGCAGCAAAGGGAGGAGAGTAGGAGTGAGAGAACCTCAGCTGAATAAAGTGTAGCAACATACCAGTTTATACCAAGGTTGGGTTGGAGCCCAAGAGGTTGGAGCCTCAGAACTGAACAGGACTGAAGTCATTGGGGGTAGGTGCTGCTAAGTGCAGGACCACTACAAAACAGAGTTGGTGCTCTGGAGGTTGGAGCCTCACTGAAGTCCAAGTTGGAGCTTGGAATCTAGTTATTCACAATCATATATATACTTATATTGTATTTATTTCATTGCACTGTCTTGATTTTTAATAAAAGCATTAATTCCAGCTGTTGATTTCTGTGTTCTGTGTATACATATACATATCTATATATGCTTTTGGTAATCACTAGAACAATTAAAAAAAAAATACTGATTCATCCCCCCCCCCCCCCAGTGTTTCCAACAATGTCAAGCAGGGTTCCCTTTGGATCTTCTCTTTGCTCCTTAGTTTTCTTTCTCACCCACCTGCACATAACAATTATGTTTTTTTTTCTTTATTATATCTATATATCCTTTTCATTTTTCTCATCCTTGGGCCACCTCACAAAGTTTTCAACCTAAAGATGGGGCTTAGGCACCTCATGGAGGTTTTCACCTGAATCCTTATTATTTTTTCTCTTTTTCAGTGATCTGATGAGGGAGGAGCTGGAACTTGCTCCACCATCATCATTGTCTTATTGATATTGTCTATGAACTCTTGTTTTGATAAAGGCCTCTTGTACATTTTCAATCGGTGTCCATTAACTAGCAATGGAATGGCTTCTCCATCAATAGTTCTGATTTGCACTGAACCATTTTCATGGCATCTTTCCACCACATAAGGTCCGAGCCACCTTGTCCTTAGCTTTCCCTTGAAGTCTTTAAACCTTGAATCATATAACAATGCCTAGTCTCCCTCTTGAAATTGCTTCTCCTTAATATATTTGTCATGCCAAATCTTCCTCTGAAGCTAAACTATCTTTGTATGTAGGAGGGTCTGCATTCTGAATTCATCCAAGCCATTCAAATGTAACAATGTTTCTTTCTGTGCATGACTGAGATCCAAATCTAGTTGGGCTTCCATCCTCAATGTGTTATATTCAAACTCAATGGACAACAAAGCCTTTTTCCCATAGACCAACTCATAGGGTGTAAATCCAGTGGTGGTCTTCCATGTTGTATTATAGGCCTAGGTGGCCTCAAATAGTCTCTCTGCCCAATCTTTCCTTTTGTTTCTCACTACGTTGGTTAAGATGTTCTCTAATGCCTTGTTGGTCACATCCACTTGCCCATTAGCTTGTGGATGATAAGGAGTGGAGGTCCTATGCCATATTTTGTGATGGCTGAGCAGTTCTTCAATCATGCTAGAGGTAAACTAGCTGCCTTGATCTGTGATTAGCTCTCTAGGGTACCCAAATTTGTATAATATATACTCCCTTAGGAACGCAACCACCTTCTCTTTTATTGTTGCCTTAATTTCCTTGGTTTCATCCCACTTAGTCAAATAATCAGTGCACACAATGATGTGTTGTTTTTTCTTTGAAGGAGGGTTGATAGGCCCAATGAAGTCCATGCCCCACTTTTCAAATGGCTTGAAAGTCACTTGAGGTTGTAGAGGCATTTCATCTCCTGGAGTAGGCTTTCCCATCCTCTAGCACTGATCACACTGACTAATGTTGTTTTTCACATCCTGATGAAGAGTAGGCAAATAATAGCCTACTTGCAATAATTTGAATGTTGTCCTCTTTGTTGCAACGTGACCTCCACAAGGCCCATCATGAGAGGTCAGAAGGATGTCAAAGACTTCCTCTTCCCTTACATACCTTCTTAAGATTTGATCTGGGCCAAGTTTGAACAGATTGCCCCCAATCTAGGTGAAGCGGGCATTCTTTCTGACTATCTTGCTCTTTTCTTTGGAGGGCAAGTTTGGTGGGCACTGTGATGATACCATATAGTTTGCTATATCAGCAAACCATGGGGAGAGAACTGAAATAGCAAACAAATTCTCATCTGGTAGCTGGTCATCCACCATTCCTTTTTCACCAGCAGGCAGATTCATCCTAGATAGAAAGTCAACAACGACATTTTCCTTACCAAGTTTATCAACAATAGTTAGATCAAACTACTGTAATAAAAGCAACCATCTTATAATTCTAGCATTCATATCTAGTTTGTTCATTAAATATTTGATTGTAGCATGATCTGTATGCACAAATGCTTGATAGGCTGTAATGTAATGCCTAAATTTGTTTAATGCATGCACAACAGCCAAGAGTTCCTTTTCGGTCACAATATAATTTAGCTCAACTTTTGGCAGGTTATTACTGATAAAATAGATGGCATAGGGCAATTTCTCCTCTTCCTGACTTAATTCTGCTCCTATGGCTTTGTGTGAGGCATCAGAATGAATTTGAAAAGGGAGGGCCCAGTTTGGGCCTCTAAGGATTGGTGCAGTGGTTAACTTACCCTTTAGAATGTATAAGGCCTCTTAACAACTCTTTGATTATATAAACTCAGAATATTTGGCCAACAACCTGAACAAAGGAGAGGCCAACTTGCTAAAGTCCTTTATGAACCTTCGGTAGTATCCATCTAACCCTAAGAAACTCCTGACATCTCTCTGCTTTTGTGGAGGTGGGACCCTTTGGATGATTGCTATTTTGTTTGGGTCCACCTACAGTCCTTACTGAGATATTAAATGACCTAGCACAGTCCCTTCATTCGTTAAGGATTCACATTTTTCTGGACTGAGAGATAGATTCATTTCAATGCATTTGTGTAATACTTTGCCTAGGTAAGTCAAGGCTTCTTGGAAATCACAACCATAAGGTGTAAAATCATCCATATAGATTTCCACAGCATCATGTACTAATTCAACAAAAATACTCAAGATTTCTCTCTGGAAAGTGGCAGGAGCATTTCATAGGCCAAAAGGAAGGACCCTATAGGCAAAAGTACCTCAAGGATAGGTGAATGTGGTCTTATCCTAGCCTTTTGGGCATATTTGTATTTGGTTGTACCTAGTGAATCCATCTAGGAAGGAAAAAACCTTCTTTCCTGCCAAGCCATCTAGCACTTGGTCAATGAAGGGTAGGGGAAAATGATCCTTCTTTGTGGCTTTGTTCAAATCCCTATAATCAACACAAATCCTCCACTTACCATTTGTCTTGGGAACTAACACTAAAGGAGAGACCCACTCATTGTCTAAGATAGGGTAAATGAATCCTGCATCTAGTAGTTTTTCTTCTTTTACTATGTATTTAAGGTTTGGATTCATCCTCCTTTGTGGTTGCTTGATTGGCTTGCAACCTTCTTTGATGTATATGTGGTGAGTACACACTGAGGGGTGTACTCCCTTCATTTCCTTATAACTCCAAGAGAAGGCTTCTAGGTTTTCTCTCAACATGTTGCATAGCTTTTCCTCTTCTAAAGTAGAAAGAGATGGATTAATGTTCAAATTTTTCTCTAGGAAAAATTATATGGTTTTGACACGGAGTGGGTTGGAATTGACCAAGCATAAGTTAATTGGATGATTGCTATGGGTTTCCCTTACTTCTTCTTCTAATGGCAGTGAACTAGGAGTTGGACTTTGGAGAAGGTGTTCAATTAAGTCATCCTCATCTTGTTGTCCTCCTCCTATGATTGCTTCCAAAGCATAAAGTTGGGTAGAATAAACTTCATCTTCTTCTTCCTCCTCTAACCATAAAGGTAAATCATGCTCTAGGGTAGGTTGAGCAGGAGGGTATAAGATTAATTGTTTGTACATATGCCCATTCTTGATGGTCATATTCCTAGCTCTGCAGCTAATGTAAGCATCATTTGTGGCCAACCATGGCCTCCCAAGGATGAGAGGGTAACCAGTAAACTTAGCCTTAGGCTGGAGAACTAGGGAATATACAGGGTACTCCCAGGATTCAATGGATACCATCACATCCTCCACAATTCCCTTAGGAGTGACTGTGGAACGGTCTGCAAGTTGAAGAACTATTGTGGTCTTCCTCAATGACCCTTGGAGGTTGAGCTTGAGAATGGTGTCCTTGGTCATCACATTAATGGCAGCCCCCAAGATCAATCAGAGTGTGTGGGACAATAGTGCCATTTATGTGTACATCTACTACAAGGCTTCCAAGGTCCAAATACTTTGGACATATTACCTGCCCCAGCATTAAGTCAAACAACTGCCTAATGACATTAATGGTAGGGGCATCCCTTTTTCTTCTTCCTAGATGCTTGAAGCATTTATCCTTAATCAACTTATTGTAAATGGAAACATCTTTGATTTCCTAGTGAAGGGGGATCTTTACACATAGATTTTTCAATTCTCCCAGAAGTTTAGTTTCTTCTGGGGTAGGCTGGAGTGGTTGGGTTAATCTCTCAGGAAAGGGTGGATTTACTTTAAGGTTGCTTTCCTCTTTTTATTCTTCAACCTCCCTATGTAGAGAGGGAGGTTGGTTATCAGGGAGAATTCTCCCAGATCTTAGGTTGAACTCCTAGATTTCTATAGCATAAGTTGGGTAACTGTATGCTTGTTAAGCCTGCTTATTGTTTGGGTTCGGACTTGGCTGGGAAGGCATTTGGGTTGCTTAGGTGGATCAGAGTGCAGGAATTGTGGTTGCGTAGGTGGTGGAGGCAATAGGGCTGGAACATTGTTGAATTGGGGCCTCCACCCCTGGGGTGGGGTATTCCACTAATGTTGTGGCTGAACATAAGGTTGAAATGACTGGTTGGCTGGCTGGGAATGATACTGAGATTCATAGGACCAAGGAGGGGGTGTAGACCAAGAAGGATGAGCAGGGGGTCCCCAAGAAGGTATAGATGTGGTTTTGTTGGGGTTGTAATATGCATGGGATGACCCTTGCATACCCTGCTGGTATGGTCTAGGCCGAGGAGGTATCCTTTGGTTGATGTAGCAAAGTTGCTCAGTGACCCCTTTAGCTCCTTGATATACAACTTTGAGTCTAGGTAAAGAAGGGCACTTGTCTATGGAGTGGTTTTCTTCACAGACTGAGCAAATCTTAATACAGTTTAATGAACATTCATTCCTAGGATGCCTCCTGGTGCATCTAGGACAAAAGATGGCCAAGGATCTCTCTGCTTCCTCTTGCTTCCTTTTGATGTTCATGGTGTCTAATTACAAGGCCGGGGTTTGCAGCATATCACTTTTGAAATCTTCCAGCATATTTCCAATTTCACCGTTGATGGATAAGTTAGAGGATGATGTACTAGCCATAGGTTGACTACCCCTACCCTTTTTCTTGGCTACCCTAGAATGGTTTCTAAAGACAGTCTTAATATCCTCATAGGGTAATTGGTAGACATCTCCTCTTGCTATCATATTTAAGGTATCCAGAAGATCCTCCCTTACTCCTCTAAGAAGGACCAATTTTAGTGACTCAGGGTCAAGTGTGCACCTGGCCCTTTTGTAACTGAGCTGGAATATTTCTTCATAGTATTCTAAGGATTCATCTTGGCCTATAGTCATCCTAAAAATCTCTTCTTTAGTATCCTCTGACCTACAGTAGTCCCTATATTTTTTGTTAAAGGTTTGTTGCATCTGAGCCCAAGTTGTGATGTTATCTCTAGGTAAACCCATGTACTAGTGCAATGCTACATCCTTGAGGGTAGATGGGAATAGTTTTAACTTTTTCTCAGCATCAGTATAGTCATAGGTTTGGCATATAACAACAAACTCAAATAGGAAAGTGTCAGGGTCCTCTGTGGTTAGGCCATGGAAATGAGGTAGAGCAGAGGGGCTTATATTCTTCATCTTCGTGTCCCCATTGGTTTCCTTGATGGGGAAGGCACTCTCAATTCTCTCTCTATCTCCCTTGTCATTTTGGTTTCCAACCATTGGTTCAGTAGGAATGGGTTATTCCTCTTCTTCTTCCCCTGTAGGTTCTTCAAATATGTAAGGTTACTCACTAAAGGTTCTTCCACTTCACAGTCACCGAAGAAGAGAGAAGGTTGATTGTTGGATGCAGTGCGAGTATTTGTCAAGAATTTACCTGAATTGTCCCTATTCCTACGAGGCATGAAAGGAAAATTTTTTGGGTTGGTTTTTGTAAAATTTTCTTTAAAGCTATAAAGTACTTTCAGAATGGAAATGAAAGCAGCTAATGACAAATGAAAGAAAGGAAGAAACTAGATTAATTATGCAAAAATAAACTAATGGAAGAAAATTGAAGACTAGAAGTAGAAGAACAAAAAGTTGGAGACTAGGAAATAGAAGAAAGAAGTAATTACTTCTACTTAGACACCTCCCCGGAAATGGCGCCAAAAGTGCTAAGCCTAGGTATTGCAACAATAATGCTACAACTCGCGGGGCTACCAGCGTTACTTATCAACTCGGGGTTCGTACAAACTTGGAGGTGACAATGCTATATGCACAAGTAGAAGTGAAGGTCCTTCCTGTTGTCACTGCCTGTCTGGCAAGAGACCCTAGGGATTCCAAGCCAAACTTCTATAGGGTCAGAAGAAGCTTAATTCTTTGATAGAAGGAGAGAAAACATATTCTAAGAGAGAGCTACTCTACTGCAGTAATGAAGAAAACAATATCAAATGGTAAACTTACACCATAACCTAACTAACCAATTAAACAGCTATGCTAAGCAGATTTGCTAAATTAAAACTAGCCTAATGCTAATTATCTAAGTTGCAAAAGGAAAGAGCATCAAAACTAGACTAAGTTGTAACAAAGAAACTTAGGCTAAATTGGGTTTCACGCAGAAAAGCAATTAGAGGTCGAAATTAGTAAAAGGTGGATGTGAGGGAGCAACAGTGCATAAGAACTGTTGGATCAGTCGGGTGAAAGGCAAATGAATGACAAAGATTTGATCACAAGAGGTTACGTAGATATATGGGATAACAAGGTTAACTAACAGGATGAACGGTAGAGATCTTATTGCAAAGGCTTAAGTGAATGGATGGACGAACAAGGGAACAAAGCAAATGAACAGTGGAGATCATGTCGCGAGGGATTAGGTGAGTGGATGGACGAACGAGGTTAACGGGAGATGAATGGACGAGATCTAATCGCACGGGTGAAGTCAAGAGATGGATGGATGAGGCTAATAGGAGCAATGAACAACTAAGATCTTATCGCACGGGTGAAGTCAAGAGATGGATGACGAAGATCATATCATGAGGAAAAGAAATGTGTGGAAATGAGGGAGCGGGTTTCTAAGGTGGTAAGTAGTTTCTTGCGCGCCCTTCAAGCTATAAGCAGTATTTTGAAATTTCACACGATTAGCCTTACTAAGCGACATGTAGCACAAGAACACTTCTTTTCTCGCATGCTCTTAGGTGAACAATGTTTGTGCACTAATCCGCATGAGATTCCACGATGGCTACTAGATCAGGAAGGCTAATCAACGATGGAGATCGGCCAAGCTAGTTGGTGATCGGGTGAAGCGACAACCGTCAGATCAGGCAAGGCAGATCGAGGGTGGGGACTTAAACTGCATAAAGTGATTGGGTGATATGCTAGCCGTAAGATCAAGGGATAGATCAACGGTGGAGATTAAAGCTAATAAAGTGAGTGGAATACTCTATGTGAGGCAACAATTAGAGAAAATGGTGAATCGGAAAGTGATTGTGAATGTTTGCTGGTGATCGGACGGCGAGGAAGCAATGCATGAGGAAAGTGCTGGAGGCGGTTTCAAATGAAAATGACAAATAAAACCTGTGCGGGTGAACAAATAACTGCACTAAAAAACGAACTCCATGTCCCATGTGAGAACCAAAGACTTGTGTTTTAGGGGCTTCTGAAGGGTCCATTCCTCGAGTCATGGTCCCAGAGGGAGGCGATGAGGCCAAGACACCTATGCACAACCTGACAGTGATCTTTTTCCTCTAACTAACATGTGAACTAAAAGAAGGCATAAAAGGCAATAAACTACAACAAATGTAGCTACTGAAGAAGATGAACAGGAAAACCATGCATGATCTATGCTATATTGTTGTAATGAAAATGCAACTACTTAAGCAAATAAACAATGAAAACCATAAGGTTACTTAATAAAATGAACATAAAACCATGAAACTACTTAAGCAAATAAAAAGAACATAACTCTATGCTAGCATACATGTACAGTAAAGAGGAGTTGTGGTTGCTCTGGTCGGCCCCTAACCCAAGACCTTCAGCCATCGGAGTTAACTCAGAGCTGGCTTAAATAAAACTCATTCTTACTATAAAAACCATGGATTACAGAGAAAATTGTCACAAGTCTTTGCAGCTCAGAAATAAAACAGAGTTTTACAAATGAAGTCTGAATCCTACGGAGGTCCTAAACCTCTCTATTTATACATCTGAAGTCTCTAAAAACTTCCTTCCCATTAGGGAGGCTTGGCCTCTAACTCAATAAAAACTAGTTTCCATCCTTTTCACTTGCTCAGTTGTCTTCTAGTCTTTAAAGTGATGGTTGTTTGCACTCTGTTGACGAGTGTTCTTGATATGTGTATCCATTATCTGATCAATTGTGGCTTGTTCCATGTAGTCTTGTTTCAAATTTGTTGGCGTGAATTGTAGAAAGTATGGCCAAAGGTGGCCTACATTGAACACTGGGTGCAGACCAAGGAATAGTGGAATGCTGAGCTCGAAGGCATTTTCCCCCACAACCTTGGTGATGGTGTATTTCCCATATCGGAATAGGTGAATCTTACGGTGGGGTCCAGCGAGGCGCTCCTTCTACAAATGTAGCCAAACTTTGGTGGCCACCCCAAAGTCTCGTCCCCACAATAGTCGAGCACAGTGATCAACGCCATAACTGGTGGTTGGATGAGGCAGTCTACAACATTATTGGTGCTTCCCTTTTTGTACTTAATATTCAAATGGAATTGTTGTAGGTATGTGGACCATTTCTAATGGCAATCATTCTACAACTTCCCTTGTGTTTGTATGAACTGCAAGGGTCGGTGGTCTGTGTAGGCTTGCACAATGGAATACATTTCTTTGTCATAGGTGGGATACTTTCGCACTGTGGCTAAACATTTCTCACTATGGTAAGCCACTGGATGCCCCTATTGAGTAAGAATTGCACCAATAGCATAGTCAGAGGGATCTGTATCAACCTCAAATGGTTGTTGCAAGTCTAGTAATGTGAGCACTGGTGTAGAGTAGGGGCACTGCTTCAAATCAAAAAACACCTTTTGTTGGGTCTCTAACCAAAAGAAATTTTCTTTCACTCCACCCTTGGTGACTTGACTTAAAGGGCAAGTGATATGAGAGAACCCCAACATGAACCTACAGTAGAAATTGGCAAGGCCTAGAAAGTTGCGGACCTTTGTTAGAGTGGTTGGGGTTGGCCAATCCCGAATGAATTGTATCTTGGTTGGATCCACATGCACACCCTTCTCATCAATGATGTACCCTAGATATTGAACCTGGGTCATGCCAAACGTGCATTTCTCCAGATTGGCACACAACTTGTGTTGTCGCAGGGTTTGGAGGACCTATCAAATATGGTGGAGGTGTTCTTCCCAATCATGACTGAATATCAAGGTGTCATATAAATACACCACCATGAATGCATTGTTCAGGGGTCACAAGATGTCATCCATCAACCTCATAAAGATTGCAGGGGCATTCGTCAACCCGAAATGCATGACCAACCATTCAAAAAAGCCCTCCTTGGATTTGAAGGCGGTCTTCCACGCATCAAAAGGTTTGATGGGCACCTGGTGATAAAATAACTTCATGTCAATTTCGCTAAAATATTTGGCCCCCTTCAGCTGGTCGAGAAGGTCATCAATTTGTGTGTTTGGGTACCTATTCCGGACATTAATCTTTTTCAGCACCTGATAGTCAATATAGAGTCTCCATATCTCATACTTCTTCTGTACCAATACAATCGGGCTCCCATAGGGTGATGATATTGGCCTGATGTAGCCTTTCTACAACAACTCCTGAATTGGGTTCTTGATCTCATTGTTCTCTAGAACAAAGCATCGATAGATCGGTCCATTGGGTAGTGGCATGCTCGGGATCATATTGATGTTGTGCTTGACCTGACAGTGCAGAGGTACCCCCGTAGGTGAGGCAAAAATGTCCCACTAATCCTCCACGAACTTGTCCATCTACTGTTGATATGCAGAGGAGCCCTGTTTGGAAGCCATGGCCACAATCTTCTTCTTTCCCTGAGGGCGAATCATAAGGGAAAAAAATTCCTAGTTTGTGAAATGATCTTAATGCAATTCTTTGTAGAGATCAAAGAGATGGCGGTAGGTGAGGCTACCTCTGGTATCATGTACAACTTGTTTCCCAAAGTAATAATCACATAACGAGGTCTAGACCCATATACATTATGTCGCTTCCACAAGTATGGTTTTCCTAATAATACATCACAAACTTCCAGAGGAGAAAAAACACACAGTACCTCATCTTTGAAGGGCTTGATGTTGTAGGGAAGGAAACACTGTTAGCTAACGCGAAGATCTCGTCCTTTGTGAAGCTACATGATGGTGTACGACTGTGGATGTGTTGTAGTCAGTAGACCTAGCTACTTCACAACCTCTTGTAAAATGAGGTTGTTTTGGCTCTTGTTTTTGACAATGAACCATAGCAGAGAACCCTTCACCTACATCTATGAGTGGAAGAGGTGTTCCCCCTCGTCTGGATCTTCATCGTTATTCTTCTAGATCTTTGTGGTGGCCACAGTGGCACTAGGCTCTGTGTCAATGATCAATTTCCCTTTGTGATTACCCTTGTTGGGTTCTGACTCAGAGTCGTAACATGTGTCTGATTCAGAAGCCTTCAACTCTACCACTAGTGACTGCTTGGCCCGACACTCACTTGTGTTGTGAGTGGATCTCTTATGGAACTCACACCATTTTCCTATGTCCTTCTTTGTCTTCGAGGTGTTGCTTTTTTCTTTCAACTTTGGTGGGTTGTCCTGGGTCACCCTGCCTTGTATTTGTCCTTTGCTATGTGGTTTGGGGGTGTCTTTCCCTTGCTTTGAATTCGCAGATCCAAAGTCTTGCTTCTTCTGTTTAAACTTATGCTCAATCTTGACAGTGTATCGGTAAGTCATGCTGAGTGAGGAGATATTCAAGAACTCCATCTCGTCTTGGATGTATCTGTGTAGACAGTCGCAGTACTTGAGTACCAAATGCCACTCAGAATCCTTGATACCCAACTTCGTGCGAAGAGTTTGAAAAACAATGGTAAACTCGGGCATGTCTTGGTCCCTTCCCTACTGTAGCGTGGTCCACTTTATGTATTTATCCTCATAGCTCCCAACAGGGTAGTATAACTCCTTGATGGCATTGCTGAATGAATCCTAAGTGGGTGCTACTGAAAGTAGTGGGGGTGTGCTTTTGTCCTTCTTCTCATAGTAGGTTTCCCACCAGTCCTTGACATGGGGGGCGACTTTGAGAAGTGCAAAAGTAATATTTTCCCAGATGGAAAAATCATGAACAGAAAAATATCCTTGTAGTAGATTTAACCATTTATATACGATGTCTGCATCTATTTGACCTTCAAATATGGGCATGTCAAAGTTAACTTGTACCTTAAAGGATTTGGTGTTTCTAGAGTGGCTACTAGAAGAAGATGTGTCACCTTTGGGTAGACACTGAAGGATCTAGGCAAAGTTGTCCATCATTGCATTCCTCTATCGCTCGAGGGATTCTTTGAGCAATATTTTGAAAGGATCTTCTTCCCCCTCATCTTTCTTCTCTTCAGCCATGGGAGACCATCGATATTTGTGAGGCTGCTCTTGCAAAGTTCCAACCAGTTCGAGCCCTAACTCCTTATATCCTGACCTCATTAGGGACATGCAAAGAAAAACAGAGAAAGAGCAGACCACTCTAATACCACTAAAATAAACTTAAATAATAATGCAAAAAATCATAGATACAACCATAAATATAGAGATGCGGCAGAAATAACACTTCATTTCATTAATATCAAATACTGAAATATGCTTACAAATAGAAATGGAAATAAACTAGCTCGAGTGATGGTAGCTTATGTCTGAGAAGAGATGTAGTGGCTACATGCCTCTGAACTTTGTTACAATGAGGCTCAAGGGCCTATTTATTATTGAACAATAAGGGAAAACCCTGAACAACCAAAACCCTAACCCCAGGAGATGGAACACCAAGGGTTTGTGGGTCCTGTTGGGGTTAGTTGGTAGCCAACTTCTCGGGGTCTTAACTTGGTCATATTATCTCTGTTTGGCATGTATGATACCTTGTTGGAAAGATGTCTATGAGTACTACACGATTTTTGGTGGACTTCTGTGATAGACACGAGCCTATTGTGGGCCTCAAAAAACGTCATTTAGGGGGTCAAAACTTATCTAGAAGTTCAAGACCCGAAAAACTGCTAAAATAGTAAATGTTGCAATAAACAAGGAAACATATGAAACTGACTGGAGGTCTAGTTGGATTAGGCGGGTGGCCACCAATATCCACCTAGATCAAGATGACTAACATAGACCTTCTTCCAAGAAATCATAAACATAGTATTTTTGGGCTATGCTTGTAGATCCTTCCATTCATGCTCCCATGGGAGAGATGAGATAGAGGTTGCAACCACAAGGTTTTTGAGGGGTTATTTTCCAATGAAATTCAGAAAACTAATAATCACTCTTAATTAAAAAGAAATAACAATACATAAGAGGGACCTAAGCCACTAGGGTTGGGCCCAAATGCAAGAGCCTCAACCCTTTGGAACTAACTCAGTGATTAATCGATAATAAATTTCTCATTATCATTGCATCAATGTCAAATACATCACATAACCAGTCAAAAATAACAATGTCAAGTGATTGATCTTGATAGCTTCCTAGCTTAAAACAAATTTTGAATCCTAAAGAGCTCTTTTACATGTTTATTTATACAAGAGGGTAGCTATTAGTAGCTCCCTAGAAAATAAGAATGTTTGTCTCCCATAACTCAAGAAGCGTGGATATTGATCTTCCTTAATTGCACTTTCTTGGCTGCCAATGAACTCAAGCTGATGAGAGAGAGTGTGGTGATCTTGGTTGATTGAAGGAGTTAAGGAGGTGGACAACCTCCTAGAATCTCTCCCTATTGTCTACTTCGAGCTCCTGTGTGGAAATCATCTCAAAAAAGCTTCATTTCCTGCAATTAAACCATATTAGGCCACATTACATAGCAAAACATCTTTTACCCCTCTCACTAAGCATAATATAACAAAAATTGTAAATAAATGTGAGAAAGAGATAGTTCTAAAGCTAGAGGATGGAATTATGACTCTTATGATGCACCTATTGATGAGCCTCATCAATAGTCACTACTACATTTGTGTAAAGAGTTCAAAATCTACATGGAAACCCAAAGATTATTGTAAGTTATCACATTTTCACTAGATAGAATTATTTTCTTGTCTTGGCACTCAATTTGTTCATAGCTCATCTTATCATGATCAATTTGATGGGAAAAATGAGATAGTGAAAAAAGGTTTGTAAGGATATCTGTGTTGCTTTGTATCTGATAAATAAACACAATGGATTAAGTGGCTACCCCTGGTAGAATGGTGGTATAACACTTCCTTACATACCGCAGTAAAAATGACCCCATTTATGGAACTTTATGGATATCATCTACCGTCCATCACATCTTCTTTAAGAGATAATTCTAAGGTTTAAGCAATGGAATATCACATCAATCATCAACAATAACTTCTCCAACTCTTAAAGGATAACCTAACTATGGCGCATAATCGAATCAAACAACAAGCAGATCAACATCTCAGTGAAAGAAGTTTTGATGTGGGTGATTAGGTATTTTTACTACTACAACCATATAAACAAATGTCCCTCAAGAAAGCTAAGAGGGATAATAATTTATCACCCAAGTATGACGGCCCTTACATGGTGTTGCAAAATATTGGTACTATGGCATACAAATTGGAGTTGCATGCATCTTCGGGCGTGCACCCAGTTTTCCATGTTTCATGCTTAAAGAATGTTATAGGTGACAAACTTCCAGTTCAAAATATATTGCCATAACTTGGTGAGGAAGGAAAAATCATATTGGAGCCTGAAGCAATAAAAAAAACAAGAATCGGGTAGCTACGAAATAGATCAAATTCAAAGTATCTCATTAAGTGGAAGAACTTACCTATTGAAGACTCCACATGGGAGGATGACTATTTTATTCAAAAGTGTCAAGAGCTACTCAAGCGTTGAGGACAACACTTTTTTGATGGAGAAGGGCATGTTAGGTCCCTATAATACTAATTTAGCCCCATATTGTTATTGTTGTGCCCTTACATTATCATTGTTATGTAGGCCCTAATTATATTATGAATTATATTATGACCCCTTAGACTCTTATATATACCAAGGAGGTTTTTTCATTTGAATAATCCATGAATTGTTTATTTATGTGATGTAAATGGAGGTTTCCCCCTCGAAGTGGCTTATTATCTAGTCATTGATATATTTTTTCTTATGTTTCTTTGTTATTTTTTATCTAGATAAAAAACAGAATTCCCCATCCAAACCACTAATGTCTTCTATATGGTCATATTGATCTTCTTACTCTTCACCTAAAGTTACCTCCTCTACAAGAGGATCGATTATTTCAAGCATATGGTAGAGACCTCAATTAATATACAAGTATGTATACTTATCTCTTTAAGTTTTTTAAATGCTTCCATTACTCTCAAGAGAACCATTTCAATTAACTCAGAGAGGTTGAGCACCACAAGTGACTTACATGTAAGAAACAACTTTTAAGAGAAAAACCAATAAACGCAAGTTCTTATGCTTGGTTTGTTGAGAAATCAATGCATCTAGTTATTAGGGTTTGATTCTTCTATTATTGATAATTACTTGTGATATGTGTTGGTTTATTTACTTATTCATTATGTCATCTTTCATCAAGTAATTACCAAATCAAAAATACATGGAGATCACAAGAATAAGAGACACAAGATGCAGACACTCATCTAGGGAAAAACCCCTCTCCTAGAGGAAATGGTAGTCAAGCTCTTCTTCTCTAATAGAACAAAGTCAAAGTGATACAATCCAAGACATTTTGACCAAGACAAATACCTCCTCCAAACACCAAATCAACCCTCCTTCTAGGTATACAAATACTGACAAAGTTAACAAGGGTAAACACCCTCAAAATCTTCTCCAAAAGTTCGGCCTTCCTACAACAAAACTTCAGACTTGCGGTAAGATTAGAAATTTCGGCCCCCAGAAGTTACTAAGAAACCCTAGAAGAACTCGCACATGTGAGAGAGAGATGCCCAAAAGCTTGTCCTTTTACTTCTCCTTGAGTTTGTCTTCCTTCCTTTCTTTTCCTCTTTCACTACAAATCGAACTTATTGTGAATTATTTCCAAGGAGGTAGAATTCTTTATATATATATATTTCACTGGGTCAAATTGCCCCAAATAAGGTCAACCTCATCAAGGCATGACTGACTTGGTGAGGAGGTGTAAAATGATTGATTTGACTCAAAATAATTTTTCTTTACATGATACAAAATCCCAAGAAGGGTCAAATATGTATGATAATGACTCTCGTGAATTAAGAAAACCCTAGAAGCCTTCAATGGAGGCATTGACCTAATGAACAAGTGAAAAGAGCATGAAACTTGTGCTTAAAAAATAATTTTTCTTTCTTTATTTTTCAATATTTCAATAAATACAAATGATAAATTAAAATAGAAATTATCAATATCAACCATAGTTAAATTTTCAACATGGTAGGCATTTTCCCCAAATTCATTTCTTGCCATTAACATGAATGGGAAGTGGTAAGATCTATTGCACATATTTCAAATACCAATAACTAGTTGACTAGCTACTTTAGTTCCAAATTTGATTATCCTAATAGTACATGGCCAAGTACACTCTTCCTTCCAAGAAAATAAGAGCATTGCAACTAGTATGGAGGACCAGGAAAATAAGACTAATGGAACAATGTTATGACAAAGGGTGATTTCGCATCAAAATCATTTGATACCACCTTCTTCATTTTTTAACCATGATACCATTAACAATTCTATGTGTACTTAAAACAAAATGTCAACCAAAAATCGTAAATACCATTGTTCTCCAATCAAAGCCAATGATATAGTTTATTTATTCATGAAATGTTCCTAGTGTTTGAACCTTCCACATTAACCACAAGCATTTGGCCATAAAATACTGTAAACATTTGCAATAGAAAAGACATTTATAATCAAACAAACTTCCAAAAAGGAAACTACAAATGAAAATAAAACATTTGTATAGTTAATTTAAAGGGCATTCTCCAGTATTCACTCCATTGTTGTAGTAACATGTTTTGAATCCTATATTTTGTACATGGAGATTTCATAAATATTTTGTTTATATTCTCATAGGGCTAAGTCTTATAAAAGGCACCTTCTGATGTAAATGTATATACTCAATGGTTAAGTTGTTAGACTATGTAAATAATTTTTTATTTGGAACCCAAAGTGAAGCCTTGACTAGTGAATGTGATTAACTTGACTTCAAATATTTTGCTTTACTTGGGTTATAATGTAAGATTGATGAGAAATGGCTGCTAGAATAATATGAGTTGTGGTTGTTGGGGGAACATTATGACATGACAATTAACTCCCGTACAATTATTCCATGGGTTAAGCATGGTGGCATGAGCACAAAATGGCTACAAAATAATTGGACATTGCACCTACATGCTCATTATTCCCCCCCAATCCTTAGACTTTGGCTAGGCTCCTTGGTTCCTCTTCTCATGTGTATTTTATGGTGTATGTTGCACCCACCTAAAGATCATCTAGGCCAACAAAACCAAGTAGAATGTGTCATTAGAGGTTGAACATGTTAGTTTGTGTATCTCAAACAAGCGTTCTAGTCTCAAATTGTGTCTATGAGGCTAGGGAACACATTTTCTCCAATACCCAAAAAATGTTTCACAATAAAAGGTCTTGGTTAGATCTAATTAGGTAGTTAATTAATTTTCCTAAGACTGATTAAAGAAATAAGCTTAATTAATCAATATTAATTGGGGTAAATCGATTTTCCTCTAGAGATTTCTAGAAAGGTCACTTGATGGAGTCAAGATGATCTTATCCACCAATCATGATTAGATCATGGTCATTGATTCGTCAACATGGGATTATAAGAGGAAATAAAACGACATTTCAAGAACACATTGAGGCATATAATTGCAATGATAGCAAGGGCGCAAAGGTAGCTCAGGGGCATCAACAGAGAGAGATCAATAGTGGTTGGAGATGAGATTGCTGGAAAGATTCTTTACAACAATTTTAGGGTGAGTTAGAGATCATTTTTCTGCACAGAGAGGTCAATTTTCCAATGGTACAAGTTGCTTCAAGAAAGTGTGTGAATTACCCTAGCAAGCAGTGTGAATTTCTCAGAGGGGGAGAAATTTTGGAGCAAGGAGAAATTGCAAGAGAGATCAATTTTCACAAGAGAATCAATTTACCAACTAAAGCCAAGTTTTCTAATGGAGGTCGAGTTAATTTTCCTTGCTAGTATGAGTTGTATGGAGGGTCGAGTTTATCTGTCAGGCCACACGTGTGAGCCATATCTAGCTTCAGAGGCAGTTCAAATTTGATTTGGAGGGTGACTTGCAAAATTGTTCAAAATAATTTTTCAGAGGTTTTCTAATTTACAGTGAACAATTTTGTAAATTCTCCACCATACATTTGTTGAAGAATAATAAAACAACTCATTTGCATAATTGGTTTTCCCCACCTTGGGGTTTTTCTAGGGACAATTGTCTAAAACTATTAGTGTCCATTATTTGTGTGTGTGTGTGTACATAATTTTCTCAGTTCATGTGGTTTATTATTTTTCAGTGAAGTTACAATATTGTTTTATTTAGTATTTGTCACAAGTATTTTGCAGAATATAAATAATATAAATATATAGGAGAATAATAACCAGTAATTGCAACAATATTTAAAAATTTCACATAACATCATTTGCACACCCATGAAAATGAGAACCAAACTTTAATAGGGATATTTGGAAGGTTTTAGATGCGTGCTTGATTGAGATTCTACTTCCACAATGGGATTTAATGATGTGTGGAGGGTTTATGTTAGGCCCCTATACTACTAGTGTAACCCCTTATTATTATTAGTACAACCCCCTTATTATATTGATGTACCCATGTAGTGCCCATATTGATACTATTGTGCCCCATAGAAGCCCACTATTGTTATTATTGTGTCCTTACATTATTATTGTTATGTTAGGCTCTGATTATATAATGACCCCTTAGACTCCTATATATAGAAATGAGGTATTTCAATTGTATCATCCAAGAATTGTTCATTTATGTAATGTAAAGGAGTTTCCCCCTCGAAGAGGCTGAATTCTTAAGGCGTTGATCTATCTTTTCTATCTTTCTTGAGCTGGTTTCATAACATTTGGTATCAGAGCTTTGGATTCTAGGGTTTCTTTGCTCCAAACAGGTCATCATGGCATTTGCGCTATAACGTTTTTTCTGTGATGTTTCAGACGCTAAAAAAAAAACCCATTTGAGAAGACATCTTACTAAATCTCAGATCCGAATTTCAGAGCTTTTCGCGCTATATTTTCGGAGATATGAACTGAGGAAGTTGGTCCTTTTGCAGAATCCTGAATTACATTCAATACAGGTGACCTGGGGAAAATCATCATAACTTTCTCTCTGTGCATCAGATTGAAATTTCGTAAGAGGGTACAGAAAGAGGACGGACTTTAGTTTCTTGTATATATTTTTCAGAGCCAAAGGTAAAAATATGGACACGTGGCACGTCGTACAAGTTCGCTCTACTGAATTAGTCTATAATCAGGTAAATGTGGGAGATTTGGCATAAATCTTCATTGGAGAATCTAATTGGGGTCAGACTGGTGGCATTGGAAAGAGGACACATAGGGCTACTGCAGGTTGCAATTTCATAACTTAAAGATCTGAAAGTACAGAGTTACAGTCGTTTCAAGATCGAGCTCCTAAAATCAAGAAAAAACAAGATGAGGAAGTTTGATGGGAATGATCTGGTAAATTGGATACTTCAGATGGAGCCATATTTTGATGTATATGGTATACCACTATTACAAAAGGTATGTATTGCATCTTCATATTTAGAACCGGATCAATTTTTATGGTATAAAGGACTTTGTTCTCGTAAACGACTTGTTACGTGGTCAATTCTCACAGAGGAAATGATA
>APFE030019282.1:45509-63265 GCA_000404065.3 Pinus taeda
AAGAATTGTTCATTTATGTAATGTAAAGGAGGTTTCCCCCTCGAAGAGGCTGAATTCTAAGGTGTTGATATATCTTTTATATCTTTTCTTGAGCTGGTTTCATAACAGTTTGATTCAGATTCTAAGTCTCCCACAATGATATTTAATGATAGATTTTGTTATGTACCTAACCCTACATTCCATTTTTTCATTGGGTACCCACTTAACTAACTCAAAAACTTAATTTAATTTTCATTCAAAATTCTAATTCTAACTATAGTTGAGACTTACAATAATGTCCAATCAAATGCTAATGTAACTATATGTATTTCAAGCACAAAATTATTGATCAATTCATGGAAATAAATTCTTTCTTAGACTCAATATAATTCATTTGCTTATCCTTATGCACAGCATTTCCATCAAATGCATAACAACAAAGAAATTTCTCAACATATGTGTATGAAGTTATAATATTTTATCAAAGACATCATTTTCACTCATGCCTATTCTTTTCTCCCATATATATTTGTAATCCTTCTATGCACATATATTTATGGAATTTACATAACATAGTTCTTTTTTTAAATTCAATGTGAAAATTATAATTTAGAACAACATGAGAACATGCACTTATGATTTTTCTAATTACACTCCAAACCACATGGAGAAAATATATATTATCTCATAAACAAATATACATATTAGAATCCCAAGTTCATTAAATTTTTCACTCACAATGACATTCATATCCAAGTATGAGTTCATCTATGGAATGCAAATTACAAAATTTACAAAAGATACATGAGGACTTATCTTTTATCATAATTATTTTCATCAAATAAATTAGTTATATAGATTTAATGGTTAGTTATTAAATATTATATAATAATAATGAGTTATGTTTTGATGGGGGTTTTATGGTAGTTGTAATGAAGGTAGGTTATGATATGATTGGGCCTCCCATTGCCCCTTCTCCTCACATGCCACACCATCAAGGATCATTTATGAGACCTCGCCTCCCAAGGAGGGTGGCAGAGGCTCCCGGGCATGTCTTAACACTCAACTCCATCATGTGATCTACAAGATACACCATGTTCCTTCTCTTGTGTAATTTATTCGCCCTCCTTTTGTTCCTTTTATGCCTTCTTCTAATGCTCCTTTTGTCTGCCATGACTTTTGAATATTGCATGGTTTCTCATGTAGGGGTCCTCTCTAGCCCCTTTGGCTTTCCTTCCACCTTTAGTAGATTTTTTTAACTGAGAAGGATTTTCCTCGAGTCTTCCTATAGTGCAACCCTTCTGGCATGACCTTTTGGTTAATTTCTTTCACCGTCATATCCTACAACTTCCCACCCAACTCCAACCAGACCTTAACAAAATCTCACTGCCTCCAAAAACCATGACGTGTCAATGTGCTCATTGCCAATGTGGGGGAGGAGGTCATGGAGCTTCTGGAGGTTCTAGAGCTAGATTGGTGCAAAATCTTCAACTCATATCTTTCATGATCACACCCCTCCAAGTATTCAGGAGGAAATTTGATAGGAAAGGTAAGTGACCTTAAACTCAGATGTCATGGCAAGTATTGTCCCTTGGGTTCCTAACACTAGTGACTCCCGGGGATGACAAAACCATTTTCTTCATATAGTGGATCTGTATTGACACGTCAAGTTTTTTTCTTGTGGTCTCACAAGTTTAAATTGGAAAGTGATTGGAGTCCTGCATGGTAAATTATTTTTATCGACGTTTCAGGCTAAGTATCACAACCCATCTTCAGGAGATCAACAGATGAATCTTGAATTCTCATTTTAGCTTATTAACATTTGTGGATAAATAATAATTAATATGAATTTGTTAAGCAATTTATGTCGTCTTTTAATGAATAATGGAAATCAATTCAAAAATGATTAATAATTAATAAAGATTCATGATAAGTTTAATTTAATTTAATAATAAAGTTAATTCACTAAAGAAACAATATAAGTTTAAATGAATTCCTAATAATATTAATGTAAGTATGCCTTTATATTAATTAATATTTAATTAATAATAAAGATAATTATAAGGATATTCATAAATAATTAATATAGGTTAACTTAATTAATAATAGTATTAATTAATGTAATAATAATTAAAATGATTAATAATTAATTAAAATTGATTGATAGAGTAGTTAATTAGTAATGATTAATAATAATGTAGATTAATAAGAATTAATAAGAATGTTAATTGATGTATTAATAATTAAAATAATGCAATTTATGTAATATTGATTAGGATAATATGTTTCAAATAGTATAATTAAGAAGATAATGCGGTAAAATAAATTTAATTGGTAAAAAATGTGGTTAATAATGGGGATCATGATCTGCTAAACTTTCACCCATCACTGTGATTTAAGTTGTTAGGGTTTTTCAATCTCTAAGGCATGTCTAATTTTTCTTTTTGAATAATGATCAATAAAGGCAATGACTTGGGCATTCTCCAAACATATCTGGTGATTGGTTATTTTTTAGTGTTCAACTAGAGTAGATTTATTAGATCTATCATGAATGATATCAACACCATGCTCCTTAAGTTTGGCATGGATTGATCGACCAGTTTCCCCAATGTCAACTTTGCCACATCCACATGGGATTGAATATACACCTTTGCTTCTTTTAGGATCAGCTTGATCCTTAGAATGGTCCAACATTTTTTGTAAGGTGTTAGGAGGAGTGAAGGAAACCCTAATCTTATTTTTGTTGAGGATATTGACTATCTTGTCAATAGTTCCCTTGATATGTGGAAGTTTGATAGTTTTAATGAAGTCCTTTTTAATTTTATGCTTATTGTTATTTAAAGAATTGTTTATAGTATTCATAATAAGTTTATCATTGTACCCATGATTTTTGAAAACCTAAATGATATGTTCAAATTCATTATTTAAATGATCATTGTCACATAATCTCTTGGCTCTAATAGCAAGGGTATTAATTACACCATTTTTTTGTGAGGGATGATGGTGTGAGTTTTCTTGAATATATTTATTAGTGTGGGTTTTCTTACAATATACCTTATGAGTTAACCACCTTCTTTCGTTTTGGAGAGAAGGATGTCAAGGAAAGGTAGTTCTCCATTCTCTTCCAATTCCATAGTGAATTTAATTTTGTCTATTTGGTTATTCATATGGTCCAAGAATGCTTTAAGTTTCTCCTTCCCATAAGGCCAAATGAAATGAGTATCATCCACAATTATTTTCCAATGTATAAGCTTAAGAGAAGATGAGTTTATGGCTTTTTCCTCGAAGGATTCCATGAAAATATTAGCCACCACTGGAGAGAGTAGAGAACCCATAGTAATGCCATATGTTTGTTCATAAATGTCTCCTCTATAACTGAAATAAGTCAATTTCAAGCATATTATTACAAGGTCAGCAGTTTCATCATCAATTAGTTCTCTTATGACTTTAATACCCTCATATATCGGAATCCTATTATATAATTGAGTTACATCAAAGCTTACAAGGAGATCAGAATATTTTATTGTTATGAAACCAGCTCATAAAAAGATAGGAAAGATAGATCAATGACTTGAAAATTAGCCTCTTCGAGGGGGCAACCTCCTTTACATTACAAAAATGAACAATTCTTGGATGATACAAATGACAATACCTCCTTTCTATATATAAGAGTCTAAGTGGTCCCATATAATCAAAGCCTACATAACAATAATATTGTAGGGGCACAAGAATAACAATAGTGAGCTTCTATGGGGCACAATAATAACAACATGGGGACTACATGGGCACAACAATACAATAAGGGGGTTGCACTAATAACAATAAGGGGATACACTAGTAGTATAGGGACCTAACATGCCCCTCTCCATCAAAAAGTGTTGTCCTCAACGCTTGAGTAGTTCTTGATGCTTCTGTATAAAATTCTCGTCGTCCCATGTGAAATATTCAACAGGTAAGTTATTCCACTCGATAAGATACTCTAAAATTGATCGATTTCGTAGCTGTCGAGTTTTGGTTTCCATGACTACTTTAGGTTCCAATATAATTTTTCCTTGCTCGTCAAGTTCCGACAATATTGTTTGAATTGGGATCTTGTCACCTCTAACCTTCTTTAAGCATGAAACATGGAGAGTTGGGAGCACTTGGGAAGATGCAAGAAGATCCAATCTATATGCCATAATACCAATATTTTGCAACACCTCGTTAGGACCATATTACTATGGTGATAATTTATTATCCTTATTAGCTTGATTGAGGGAAATTTGTTTGTATGTTTGTAATTGTAGAAATACCCAGTCGCTTACATCAAAACTTCTTTCGTTGCGATGTTGATCTGCATGTTTTTTCATTCTATTTTGGGTCAAAGTGAGGTTATTCTTTAAGATTTGGAGAACTTGTTGTTGTTGGGGGTCAACCTTAACAACTTCATGAGATACAATATGACCCAAATATTCCACCTCTTGTACTCCAAGGAAACATTTGGAGGTTTTTGCATATAATTGTTTCTCCTCCAATAGTTTGAGCACTCTATCAACATGTTGAACATGATCCTTCCAAGACTTGTTGTAGATTAGTATATCATCAAAAAATACTAACACAAATTTCCTAAGGAAGGGTTTGAAAATGGAATTCATCAAACCTTGAAATCTATAAGGTGCATTGGTAAGGCCAAAAGGCATGACCAAAAATTCATAATGACCTTCATGAGTTCTAAATGTTGTTTTCAGAATGTATTCAGTCTTCATTCTGATTTGATGATATCTTGCATGAAGTTCCAACTTGCTGAAGTAAATTCCTCCACACAATTCATCCAATAATTCATCAATGAGAGGAATGGAAAATTTATCTTTAATAGCAATCTTGTTAAGCTCCCTGTAATCCAGACACATGCACCATGATCCATCCTTCTTGTGCACCAATACTACTAGAGAAAAGAAATAACTTTGACTAGGTTGAATTATACCAGCCTCTAGCATTTCTGCAACCATACGTTCAATTTCACTCTTTTGTGCATAGGGATATTTGTAAGGCCTGATGTTTGGAGGAGCACTTCCTGGAATCAAATAAATGACATGATCATGATCACGAATAGGTGGTAGGCTTTTGGGAGTCTCAAATACCTTGGAATGATTGTCCAAGACTTTTTGGAGATCTGGAGAAATAGATGATTTCGACATGGGAACCTCTAGCAAACATAATTGTGCAATTACACCACATTGTTATTTCTTTAGAATATTTGCCATGTTGTTAGACCTAATTATCTTTCCCGGTTTCCCTGCGATACCCCTTAATTCAACTTCCTTTCCTTTTGAAAAAAAAAATTAAAGAAAAGTTCTTGAAAACTAAAATTTATCGTACCCAAAGATTGTAGCCATTGGACTCCTATTACAACATTAGCACCACCCATTGGAATTGAAAGCATCAAACTATTCAACACATATTCTCCCATGGATATCTTGATATTATGGCACTCTCCAGAGAAATTTATGGTTCTTCCATTTGCAACCATCACTTGACACTCTAGTGCTAGATATAGGAAGAAATTCAATTCCTTCGCTATCTTACAATGAATAAAATTATGGGTATTCCCTGAATCAATCAACATTATTACATTTTTCTTCTTGACATGTCCTTATATCTTGATAGTTTGAGGAGTGGTTATTCCGGCCAATGCATTACAAGATATGGTTGGATTCATTTCTTCTTTCTCCAGGCTTTGTTCCTGGTGTGTATCCTCTTCTTTTGATGTTTCTTGTTCCTTTTCTTCTTCCTCTTCACAATCTATGTAAAATAATTTCTTCTCAGCACACTTATGACTTTTACTATATCTGCTATCACAATTATAACAAAGCCATTTTGCTCTTTTTTCTTCCAATTTTTATGGTGTCAACCTTGTAGGTTGTGGAAGGCTAGGGGAAAAAACACTTCCATCTTTATAGTTGTGATTGGTAGGCTTCCTTGTTGCCATAATTTCTCTTTCAATTTTTGTTGCCAACCTGAATGCCTTCTCCAATGAATCAGGTTCCCAAATGTGAACCTCATGTTGGATGTTATCATTAAATGTCCCTATGAACACATCAATCATATGCTCCTCTGTAATATTTTTTACCGTTATATTCAATTTTTGGAAGTTCTTAATGTGCTCCACCATTGAACTCTTTTGTTTGAGATTTATCAATCGGCTAAAAAAAGTGTTTCTTTTTGTATCCTCACTATGTGCTATCATTTCCTCCGTAAAAATTTCCCAAGTGACAATTTGTTTATGAGAGAAAAGCCATTGATACCATACAAACTGATTGGGTTTCAAATATAAAGTTGCAGTGCATACCTTTTGTGTGTTTTGCACATTATGGAGATCGAAATATTGCCCCATCTGTAGTATCCATGTCATGGGATCATTTCCATCAAACTTCCTCATATCGATCTTTGGAACATGGTGGGTCTTTATTCCAACGTTAGAGTCTATGAAGTCATGATTAACATTTATTTTGTTCTCATCATGAGTTTTCTCTACTACCTTTTCGCCATTAGGAAGCCTTTCTTGTAGCAACTTTGTCAAACCTTCCACGTCTTTCTTCAAATCTTCAATGTTGTCATTCTTCGAATCATGATTAACATTTCTTTTGTTCTCATTATGTGTTTTCTCTACTACCTTTTCACCATTAGTAAGCCTTTATTGTGGTAACTTTGTCAAATCTTCCTTCCAACCTTCCATGTCTTTCTTCCAACCTTCAATTTTGTCTTTCATATCATCCATCTTATCTTCCACGTCTTTCTTTAAACCATCCATCTTAGCTTCTATTACTTTTTGTGAGAGTGAAATTTGTTTCACTTGGTCTCGTAATTTTGATATATCATGTTGCATTTCTTCCTCTTCTTCATGAGTCATTCTAGCGCTTTCAGGTTGCTTACTAGGTGTTTCCATTTTCTTTCTTTGAGGCATCAATTAATGATAATTATGCTTCACTATGCCCTTTGAATTCCTTTAAACTAATTTTTCAAACCAAACTTATGCAAAACTAAAAAACAAAAAATACACACCTTTTTTCACTTTGTAGGAGCTCGATATTGAATCTAATGTATCTATGAAATTTTGGATCTCCAAGGTCTGAAATTGTCAACTATGGTATCCCTTTTAGTCCTCTTTCTAATGCCACCAGTTGATCAAAATTGTATTCTCCAAGAAAGTGTTATGCCTCATCTCCCAAGGTGACCTTATTATACGTTCTTTTAGTAGAGCGAACTTGTACGAAGAGGCACGTGTCACTATTTCAACCTTCGGACCTGAAAACGATGCACAGAAAACTAAAGTCCATCATCTTTCTCTAAATTCTTACGAAATTTTATTCTGATACTCAGAGAGAAAGTTATGACAATTTTCCCAAGATCACATGTTTGGGATGTAATTCAGGAGCCTTCAAAAATCCTAACTTCATTGGATCATATCTCCATAAATTTAGAGAGACAAGATCTGAAATTTAGACCCGAGATTCATTAAGATTTCGTCTCAAATGTGTTTTAATTTCAGAGTCTAAACCTTCGTATAAAAATAATTATAGTGAAAATGCCACAATGACCTGTTTGTGATGGAATTATGGAGCTTTCAAAAACCATAACTTCCTCATATCATATCTCTGAAAACATAGCGAGACAAGATCTGAAATACGGAACTAAGGTTCAAAACTATTTCAACTCAAATGGGTTTTTGTTTTAGCATTTGAAACTTCGTAGAGAAAAATTTATAGCAAAAATGACAAGATGACCTGTTTTGGAGCAGCGAAACCCTAGAATCCAAAGCTCTAATACCAAATGTTATGAAACCAGCTCACAAAAATATAGAAAATATAGATCAATGACTTCAAAATCAATCTCTTCGAGGGGGCAACCTCTTTTACATTACACAAATGAATAATTCTTGGATGATACAAATGACAATACCTCCTTTGTATATATAGGAGTCTAAGTGGTCCCAATATAATTAGAGCCTATATAACAATAATATTGTAGGGGCACAACAATAACAATAGTGGGCTTCTATGGGGCACAATAATAACAACATGGGGACTACATGGGAAAAACAAAACAATAAGGGGGTTGCACTAATAACAAAAGGCCGCATAGCTAGCGTTCCCTGCCGCTTAGTCTAATAAAATATTTTAATGTCATGATGTGTTGTATGTACTCCAAACAATAATAAAATTGTAAAATGAGTTATATGAAATGGAAGCAGAAGTAGTTAAGGACGAAGAAGGTGATATCATCTACAATGATATGGTACTCCACGAAGCAATATGATAAGAGCCCTCACCTCCTTCATTCTTGAGCACTGGTGTGGAACCATAATTGAGATTGCTAACAAGCATGAAATGGTGTTGATGAACCTCAAGTGTAAACAAATGTCCCAATATGAAGACTTTCATCATGATTGGACACAATGAATTTATGAAGTAAAAGAAAGCCAAAATGCATTATGGAAGTATATCTATCTTGTTGCTCTACCTTCTAAATTTGTTGAGTATATCCAAAGGCAAGAAATATTCCAGAATTCTTTTGAAGCATACACATGGGGCGAAATTTATTGCAATATCACCAAAGCACTAGTAGGACTTTGCACTAGCATGAGGGTGAACAAATCAATTCAAAAGCTATCAAGACTGCCAGACAACAAATCAATTTGCAGTAAGTATGGGCTTGAAATTGATGATCCAATTGTTCAAAGAAGAAAGAGTAAGAAAAGCAGCAAAAAGGCCCATAGGTAGTCTACAAAAAATTCAAAGGTTTGTGCTTACAAAAAAAACCAGCAAAAGAAAGGATCTTACAAATATGTCCCTAAAACTCATTATTATGAACCAAAGATATCCATATTAAAACACAAAGACATGATGTAATATTATGTTGGTTATGTGGCCAAAAGTGACATACAACAAATAAATGTCCTAAAGGTAAAGAATCTAAGATGAACAGAGGTATGAAATCACAAGAAGCTACCTCACGAAGGTTCTAGAAAGCGACATGGAGGTCTCTTGGAATCACCTTGAAAGAAGAAGTGAATTTAATGAAAAATTATTGCTGCAGCACTTCATAAACAACAAGCACTACCTCCTATAATTATGATTCCATCATTGAGCATGTAAATACATGGCAATGTGAATGTACAAAATTTGAAGATTGCAACTGCAATAATTCAGAGTCAGAATCAATCCTCAGTTCAGAAGAAGGACCAAACTCAGGCCAAATAAGGAAAAAGAAAAAAATTGTATGGAACACACCATTGAAGACGATGAATCAAAGGTCTTGTCCAACATCAAAATGTCGGCAGAAGGAGAAATGAAAGAAAAATTGTTAGATGATTTTCTACAAATAATGCACAAAGAACAGGGCAACAATAGTTCAAATAAAAATTAGGCTAAAGCCCTATTTGTAGATGCTTCCTATGAAAAGAACACCAGATCTTTTCAAAGAAACAAGGAGCATACCAAGCCGAGGTCCTTAACCTTGGGAGAAGTCAGCATGGAAATATACCATCTCAAAAAAGAAGTTGTTGGTCTAAAAGCACAAATCTCTCAAATAGAAAACAAGAAGGAACCTATTAAGACTGCTAATGTAAAGATCTACGAAGACAAATCTTATTTTGGAATGGGATTGGAGAAATGAAAATAATGACAATCTAATATCAACAACATCATGTGTTGTTTACCATTGATATCCAAGGAAAAAATTTCACTTTAAGAATGTTGATTGATTCAGGCGCGAATATCAATGTTATTAACAAAAAGATTGTCCCAGCTAAATACTAGAAGGTGGCTACTCGACAAGTAACTAGGGTTGGAACTTAGACTTTCAGGTAAGAAGTTCCTATTGCCACCATCTGTTTTGAAAAATATTGTATGAAGTTAAAATTTGTAGTAGGTGTAGAGTTCGAAGATTGTCCTACCATGACATCTTTTTTGCCTAATGGTCCTCTCTTTTTCCTATATATTTACGACTTAAATAAAGCCATATCTACCAGGTTTTGATTAAGGTATGCAATAATATGTGTTCATATTTAACTTTATACCCTATTGTTTTGTTAAAGTTGCAATTGGCTACCGAATCAGTCTATTTCCGCAACTAATCTAGGTTTCTATAACTATCTCCATTGTTCGCAAGGTTCCAGAATTCTAGGTCAGCAACGAAAGGTGCGGATGGATAGAGGATGGCTCCCTTATGGATACCTTCCTATCCCCTTAAAACTCTTTGCTAGAAGAAGCTTAGGAGATCGCAGTCAAAATCCAAGTCAACCATTGGATTAACCTGTAACAAAACCTGAGATTAGTTGAAACCTTATTGTTTTGATTTCGGAATAGAAAAATGACAGTTTAGAAATATGATTTTAGATAGGTTAGAGACATTAGGCTTGAAATATTCATACAGTTATGCCAAGAGACCTGCTATAAAACTAATGGCCGCACTATTATTTGGGTGTGTGTCAAATGATATAGTTGTGAACAGTTTGTGAATTTCGTGTGAATAGAATTGGTTTTTTTGTGCAAGCGTTGTGTCGATTGAAAACTCTAAACTTATATGTGGAGAGCCCCTACAAACAGTGGCAAGTTTTAATCAATTACAATATGATTTTGTTTAATTCTTCAATTTCTCTATTTTGTGTGACAATGCAGCATAATGATCTCATCAGCAAATTGTTATTTGCATAGGAACTTTAATTTGTTGTATACCTAGTTTAATTTTTCATTTAATTTTCTTTATCCCTGGTACATCATGGCCCTTTTATTTGCTTATTATCTAGCATAATTGATGTGTGTTCAATTCATAATATAGATGTTGCATGTTGTTTGAGCGAAAATTGAATAAGTAAAAGAGTGGGAAGTTCTCTCCTAAAAAATTGAGTTCAAACAATATTTCTTCATCGCTGATAGGATAAGTTTCCTTTTGCACTTAGAGAATTAGAAGCTGCAGTGTAAATATTCTAGATAAAAAATCCCAAAACAATCTAATACAAGTAGAAACACTCTCACATCATCTACAAACTAATTGGATAGAAATTAATTCCTAGGAAACTTAACCAACATCCCTAAGAATTACGACACTAATATAACTGACAAACACCACCTCCATCTTAAGTTTAGATCTTAGCAAATACATAACGACCTAATGAATAACTTGTAAGCACATATTGTGCACCTGTACTTCATCAATCTACACACCCTGGTTGACAATTTATGATTAACAATTCAAGGACATTGAATTGACCAAACATTTTGGTGCCGTTGTCGGGGAAGTACAATTAGAAGTAAAAAAACATCATTAATTTAAAACATGACATGCTTAGGGATAGAGACTCTAGGGGTAGATTTGTAGGATGACGAAGAAGTTTAATTCCCACAAATCCACTCACTTCACCACGATTTCGAGATTCCACACCACCTACTCAAACCCGAATTCCATTTAGAGGTCGACAAAGACTTCCTGAAGTCTCAAGATCAAAAATTCAATACAGAAGTTCACCCACTTCCTCTACTGAAGCTATAATTGAATAAAATCCTACATCCCCAACTACCGAAGTAATCTTTTTATCCCCCACTAGTGAACAAATTTTGGGAGAATAATTAGAAATTCCTAATGAAGAAGAGGAATTGGAAACTTATTCTGGGCAACCATTGATAGAGGAACCAGAAAGATTAGAAGAACACTATATTAGCTCTGAAGAATCTATCATGGCTGAAGAATGGGAAGGAGAAGTACACAATGTCCATGGCGAAGAAGATAGGATTGGAGGAAGAAGAAGAGGAAGAGGTAGAGGTAGAGGAGGGGGTAGAGGCAGAGGAAATCAAGATCCTTCAGGATTCCCTATTCTTGATGAAGATACAACCCTCACAATGAAAAATATATCACCCTTGATTCTTCCTAATTTCCATGGGAAAGAAACGAAGATCTAGAAACATTTCTCTTCAAATTTGAAGTATTATGCAGATCATATGACTATCTACATGATGCTAAAAAGTTAAAATTGTTCCCTGCCACATTAAAGACTCAGCATTAAAATGCATGATTCTAGGAGTGCATTCTATAACAACATGGGGATATAGAGATTATTGTATGCCTAGTAACCTTAAAGATGAAGTCTTAAAAATGACACAAAAATAATATGAAAATCTTGAAGACTTGGTAGAAAGGTTTGTTTATAATGTTAAAAGAGAAAAAATGGATAATTTGGATGAAGAAACCTTAAAAGCTCTTTTACTCAGATCTGTCAAAGATGAATGGATAGATCTCATTAATATAACTGGAAAAGGAGATATTTCCCAACTACCATTTGCAAATATTTTTCATTTATGTGTACATATCTCAAGGGGTAAATCACAAGTTGGAAAGAGTCCTAGAGACCCTCTCTTGTCGAGAATAAACAAGTCTGCAGGTCGGAAAATTAGCAGGGTAGAAATAAGAAATTTTCTTGACACCTTCAAAACATATATTTTAGGGAACCTAAGTGAACAGATAGACACCCTTAAAATACAAAACAAGCAAAATTTCGAAAATGTTGCATTATCTATCTTCTGTCCCAAACGTCGGAAGAAACATGCTTTAAGAGAGTGTCCCTTAAACTCAAAATCCATAGAAACCTGTGTCATATATGCAGATAATCATGATACAAAGGAATGTCCATCCTTACCAGGTCTTAAGGCTGTATTCAATAATGAAGGAATCTCAAAACTAGTAGACCCTCTCTACTTTATAGCCAAAAGACCATGGAAAAACCACCAACCAAATCAATCACAAGGATTTAGACCACAACAATTCGCCAAATCTTCACAAAGTAATTGGAATTCAGCCTGGCAGCCTTGGGCTTTGTCCCAATCACAACCTTGGAATCAAGGATGGAAAAATCCTTATGGAGCCTATGCTCAATATCAACAATACTCGCCATCTTACCTTCCACCACAATTCTTACCCCCATCTAATCAAATTCCTCAAGCTAATCAATTTCCACAAGTTCCAGTTCATAATCAAAACCCACAACTTTCCCTACCATTTCCACAAAAATCAAATCAATTACCCGCTCAGCCACTTTCGAATCCTAATAATAAAATGCCACAACAACTAGTGTACAACATGGAGGGTCAGAATCCTCAAACTTATGTAATAACCCCACTAGACCTAAACAATGTCCAATTAAGGTCTACAAGAGTATCACCAAAAACCCTCTTGTTGTCATTCAAAAAACAAAATCGGATCTTCAAAAACATAAAAATCAATCAGAAGAAGGGGAGACTTCTCTCCCTCAAAAAGAAAATAAACAAACAAAAGAAATTCCAATAGATGCTCCTATCATAGAACAACCTTCAATATCAGTTAAACCACCTTTCCTAGAAAGGTTAAAAATCAATGAAGGAGTAGAGAAACAAATTATCTTGCATGATTACAATATGATGGATGAATTGAGAAATGTTTGTATTAAGATTCCTTTATTACAAGCCATAAAAGAAATACCAACTTTTGCAAAAACAATTAAGGAATTAAGTACACAACGATTAGGGAGAAGAAGAAAAGATATAAAAAGAATTCAGTTAGTCAGAAAAATTGCAGACATTATGATGGGAAAGACAACAATTCAAAAATATGTAGACCCAGGAAGCTCCATTGTAAAAATTCACATCAATGGAACTAAAATACCAAACACACTAATTGACCTAGGAGTAGCCATAAACATAATGAGAAAACAAGTTATGGACACACTTAGGCTTCCTAACCTTCAATATACACCAACCTTATTGTAATTAGCAGATAGATCTGTTATTAAACCAGATGGTGTGTTACAGGATGTTTGTGTATTTTTAGATTCTTAGGAATATCCTGTTGATTTCATGGTCTTAACACCCAAGAATAATCTAGGAGGACATCCATTAATTCTAGGAAGGCCTTGGTTGGCTACAGCTAATGCTTTTAACGGCTATAGGTCAGGTGATATGTTTATCTCAGATGGAAATTCTACAAATAAATTTACATTATACCCCCTGCAAGAACAACAATAGATACAGAAACGGAAGAATGGATAGAAGATGGAGAAGATATACAACCTATTTTTGTCACTGAACAAGTAAAAGAGGAAGACCAACTTTTAAATTTACTAGAAAATAATGAATCTTCCTCGCATTATGAGCGTAGTCAAAATGAATATCTCTCATCTAAACAAGTATCATTATTGTCCATGGAAAAATTTGGGAATTCCTGGATAGAAATCTTCCCTTGAAAAACCTTGAATGTCAATGAAAACTTGGAAGACATGCAAAAGAAACAATTGATAGAAATTTTACATAAACATTCTACTGCTTTTGCATGGGAATACACTGACATGAGAGGGATTTATCCTAAAAATTGCATACATCATATCTACATTGAACAAAATGAAAGACCAGTTAGACAACCTCAGCAAAGAATGAACCCAAATCTAAAAGAAATTGTTAAGGAAGAATTGCAGAAATTATTGAATGTAAATTTCATCTATCCATTGTCTGACATCCAGTAGGTTTCACCCCTAGTAATCATCCCTAAAAAGAATGTAAAATGGAGAGTATGTATCAATTATAGGGAATTAAACAAAGCAACATTAAAAGACCACTTTCCATTACCTTTCATAGACCAGGTTTTAGATCCTTTAGCAGGGAAAAAATATTTTTCCTTCTTGGATGGGTTCAATGGATATAACCAAATTCAGGTAGCTCCTGAAGATCAATATAAAACCACATTCACTTGTCCATGGGGAACTTATGCTTACTGGGTACTTCCCTTTGGGTTATGTCATGCTCCAACAACATTCCAAAGGGCAGTGCTCGGCGTTTTCTCTGACCTTATCTATGATTGTGTGGAAGTGTACATGGATGATTTCACAGTCTATGGGGATTATTTCAATGAAGCACCAAAAAACTTGGGAAAAAGTCTTAATAAGATGTCAAGAAACAAACCTCTCATTAAGTCATGAAAAATGTTTCATGATGTTTAACGAGGGAATTGTTTTAGGTCAGCATATTTCCGGAGATGGAATTAAGGTAGACTCATCTAAGGTGGAGGTCATTTCTAAGTTATCAGTGCCAAGCTATCATAAGGATGTTATAAGTTTTCTCGATTTTACTGGATACTATAGAAGGTTTATAGAAAACTTCACAAAAATTGCATCCCCACTCTTTAAATTACTCACCAAAGATTGTGAATTCAGTTGGGATTCTGAATATCAAGTTGCTTTTGAAACTTTGAAAAAGATAATTTCTGAAGCACCTATCTTAAAAGGACCTAACTAGAAATTGTCTTTCCATATCTCAACGGATGATTTAGATTCAGCCTTAGGATTTGTTTTAGGACAAAAAGATCTCACTCATGCAATTTATTATACTAGTAAAAATTTAACTCCTGCAAAGTTAAATTATACTGTAACCAAAAAGGAATTCTTAGTTATCATTCGTGCCATTAATAAATTTAGACATTATATAATTGGCTATGAAACTTTTGTCCACACATACCATTCTTCCATTAGATACCTAATGAATAAACCAATCACTAAGGAAGAATAACTAGATGGCTCCTACTTTTACAAGAATTCAACATAACCATTCTAGATAGGGTAGGAAAATAGAACACAATTGCCGATTTTATATCTAGAATACAAAATGAAAACAATGATCAACCCGTAGAAGAAAAAATTCCTGATGAATATCTTTCTGCAATATCTACTAAATCACTTTGGTATGCAGATATTGCTAACTGTTTGGCCACGGGAAAAATTCCATTTCATTTATCTCCTAGAGAAAAAAAAAAAATAGTCCACAATACCACATCCTATTCATGGATAAATGAGGAATTATATAAGACAGGACTAGACCTCATCATCAGAAGATGTGTTTGGGAGGACAAAATACCAAAGATACTAAAAGCTTATCACGATGAGCCATGTGGAAGACATTTTTCTGACAAGAGAACTGCTTACAAAATCCTACTTTTAGGATATTATTAGCCTTCCATTTTCAGTGACACCAAGGAATATGTCAAAAGATGTGACAGTTGTCAAAGAATGGGCATGCCTACTCTTTCAAATGAGATGCCACTGCAACCACATGTACTTATCGAACCATTTGAAAAATGGGCACTGGATTTTGTTGGACCAATCAACCCACCTTCAAAGCAAAATAAGTATATTATGGTATGTACTAATTATGTCACTAAATGGGTAGAAGCTAAAGCAATTCCTTGATCCAAGTGGATATTGGTGGCCACTTTCCAAGTCCACCTGGACCCCCACCATTTTTTCTCTCAACATTTTTAGTTTCCTTAATTGTAGCACAACTTACTATTTTTAGCAGTTTTTCGGGTCCTGAACTTCCGGAGCCGTTTTGAGGCCCTAAACGACAATTTTTTTGGGACAAATGAGAGAAACATGGGTCCATGGACTGATGTTTCTCTTCCCAAATTTGTAGTTCTCAGATAGATCTTTCTAACGAGATATTGTGCACGTCAAACAGAGATCATATGCCAAAGTTACGACCCTGGGAAGTTGATGTACCAATTTACCCAAACAGGGCCCATAGTGTGGCATTACATCTTCTAGGGTTGGGTTTTTGGATGTTTAGGGTTTTCCATTGTTTGTCAACAATAAATAGGCCTTTGATCCTCATTGTAAGGCAGTTCAGAGGCATGTAGCCACCACATCTCTTCTCAGAGATAAGCTACCATTGCCCTAGCTAGTTTATTTCCATTACTGTTTGTAAGCATATTTCAGTATTTTAATTAATGAAATGAAGTATTATTTGCACTGCATATCTTTGTTTATGGTTATCTCTATAATTTGTTGCGTCCCTGTTTAAATCCGGATCAGTGGTATCATAGCGGTCTGCTTTTTCTCTATTTTTCTTTGCATGTCCCCAACGAGGTCGTGATATAAGGAGTTAGGGTTGGAACTGGTTGAACCTTTGCAAGACCAACCTTGCAAATCTCGACGGCCTCCCATGACGAATGAGAAGAAAGATGAGGGGGCAGGAGATCCTATCAAAATCTTGCTCGGAGAATCCCTCAAGCGACAAAGGAATACGATGATGGATAGCTTTGCCCAGATCCTTCAGTGGCTACCCAGAAGCGATGCATCGGTTTCCAACAGCTACTCTGGAAACACCACGCCCTTTAAGGTACAAGTTAATTTTGAAATCCCCATATTCGAGGGTCAGATAGACGCAGATGTTGTAGATAAATGGTTAAATCTACTAGAGCGTTATTTTTTTGTTCATGAATTTTCGAGTCGGGAAAAGATTGTTTTCGCTCTTCTCAAAGCATCCCCCCACATCAAGGACTGGTGAGAAACCTACTGCGACCAGAAGGATGAAAATACTAGCTCACTATTTTTAGTCGCACCCACTTGGAATTCATTTCGGGATGCCATCAAGGAGCAGTACTACCCTGTCGAAAGCTATGAGGATCAATACATAAAATGGACCACGCTGTGGCAAGGAAGGGACCAAGACGTGCTGGATTTTACCAATCTTTTCCATACCCTTTGCACAAAGTTGGGTATCAAAGATTCGAAGTAGCATTTGATACTCAAATACCGCGGCTGCCTGCACAAGTACATCCAGGAAGAAATAGAATTCTTGAACATCTCCTCGCTTGGCACAACATACCGATATGCCATCAAGGTTGAGCAGAAGTTTAAACAGAAGAAGCGAGACTTTGGATCTGCGAATCCGAAGCAAGGGAAAGGTGCCCCTAAACCACATAACAAAGGATAAAGCCAAGGCGGG